>JABWIB010004940.1:0-13605 GCA_016617825.1 Platyplectrum ornatum
CACAGTGTGTGTGTTGTTCCTTGTAAGAATCCTGAGCAAAAAATCACTGCTCGCAAAATTGTGCCTGCTGTATCTTCTGACCAAACAGATAAGAGATAAAATATATTCATTTTCCCGACTGAGTGAACCCAAAGACCTCATCCAGCTACCAACAATCTGGATTCAGAGTAAGCAATTCAGAGGTAAATCAACCAGTTACCCACAATAGCCATGCAGCGACCATATCAGCGGATACCTAGAATCAGCACATCTAGTGAAGAAGCCTTATAGTGGAAGCTAGATCGCTCCTACAAATCTTCTACATAGGATCCAAGTAGAAACAGATCAGTATAAGTCATGTTGTATACTGTGAGTGGCTTAACAGGACAACGGACAGGTCCCACAGCCTGTCATCCAGTGACCAGGAGTTAGACATGGTTCTATCACATACTAGTGACCACCATCGAGATACAGACTGGTAGCAGGGGGTGCAATGCATCCTGTTACAGTGTATACACCTGAGCACTGGATCCAAACCTCTGAAAACAACATGATTGCAACTGACATGTGCGCATACCCAGAGCTCGAAGTGGGGGTATATAAAGGGGTATGACATACTGTCACTTCTCCCACTGACTTAAATGATAAACTATAAAATCTCTATTGACTTCTATTATNTTATGTTTTTATACCGCCACTTCTAAATTTCCACTTCAATCACTGCACATAACACACACAGGACCGGATTCAGGTCTCCATCCTCAACCCATCTTCTGCACGCAGATTGCAGAACGCATGCAGACGGATGCCCTAGCTNTTCCTGCTCCCCTAGCCACCAAAACTACACTAGGTGGGTGTGAGGTATATTTGTATATTTACANATACAGTATGGGCTAGNTTTGGGGGGATTTGCATGGATCAGCACTACAGACCGCTAATTCGCATGGTTCACTTTAAAANAATATGTTCCTATTACAAATGATTTAAGTTAGTTTAACTTTACAGATATTTTGGCCAATCACCACTAAATTCCCACTTACATAGATGCATAGATGAACACAAAAAGAGTTTTTTTACAAAAAGTAAAAAGTTGCCTGTCCTCGATGCAATGGAAATGAATGTTTAATGACAATTGCAATATACCATTTATTGGCTAGAATCCTATGCCTCTGAATCCTATTAATAGGCTCAACATCACGCAGAAGCTGTGCAGGTTACAACCAATCCATGTTAACTCCAAGATGATGACTCCTCCTGCAACCTCCATCCCTTACTCAATGGAATTCCTGAATGAAGCCAGGAGGGGTTAACGCTGCTGTACCAGCTCAGCGCTGCAGAGANAGTGAGTCTTTAGGCGGTCTGTTGCTATAGTGACTTCCATGAGCTGCCTGGTCTGCTGTGTAGTAGTAACAAAGCTTCACTTCTCAGATGCTGATGGGGACAACACAGGGAGAGGAGGAGGAGCACCGGCAGCTGTGCACAATTACCCGGCTATAGCCCCAGGTAAGTGCACACAACCTTTCTTTTATTTTAATACCTGTGGCTGAATTGCAGAGCGCTTTGTGTTGTTGCCTCATTAACTCTACTTACGTGCAATGAGGTTCCCTGTGAATACCAGCTTTGTCATTGCAGGCAGCATGTACTGCACCAATGGATGGTGATAGTGCAACACAAGCCAGGCAAGTGCAGTAAGTGAATGAATCAGAGAGCAAGGCAAATGTATGGGAAGAATTCCATCTGGCACTCTTTATTTCTTACAACAATAACTTACCGGGATAAGCCGATCACTGAACAAAAGCATACGTGAAGGTGTGTGGAAGGGATGGGGAGTGTCATTGCTTAAGAGGAATGACATTAGTGACATTTGGTGCCTGTCATTACTCGCGCACCTTACACGGGTTTATTGCAATTGGAATTTAGACAAGATCCATTCTAGGGACTGTAAACATTACCTTGAACAAAGGAAGGTCTGTCTGCTGTGAGCTGCCATGCTATTGTTGCATTCATTATACAGAACACAAAGGGAGCTTTACATGGTTACTGATATGAGATGTGCTTTACTATGCCAGAGGGGCACATTAGAGAGCGTTAAAGGGCTGTGGGTGTGATTGTCTGTCAGTGACAAGAGGCTTTCTGCTAAGTGTGATAAGGACAAGTTACCTGCTGCATGTCTGACAATCAATATCAGAGCATGGGATCAGATATAATAGGGCAGAGTCTTATGTTTACATCATAAGGTCATTTTAGTTTAATTGTAGTTGTTATTTTATATATATATATATATATATATTTATATATATATATATGTTTTACGTCATTACCTCACAAGTAAGTTTCAAATGGTAAATTTCCATTTTTTATAGTCTGGTACCTAATTACTGTTCATTCTTGTACATGTGCTCAAGGTAACAGAGCTGTATGATATACATGACTTTGGATTTATGTTTAGCGAATACACTCACTGTATGTTTCCCCATGTTCCATAAAGTAAGAGTTAGAGCAAAGGGAATTATAAAGAAAAAAGCGCTCACACCTGTGTTACTCCCCGAACACAACAGTTCCCGTAACCCTGTTACACAGTCTCTGTAGGTCATCTGTGTCTTTTGCTAGGATACAGATGCATCACATTGATGTGTGAGATGTGTCTCCTGCTTTGAATAATCGCTTCTCAGTATTGATTGATTTCTTACAAAGTTTAGAGATGTGAATGAGTAATTAAGTAAAGTAATTAAGGGTAAAAGGAATGTATTCCACAGTTAGATATTCCAACTTGATGTGTTGTATAATACAAGCAGCGGCATCGGAACAGTTTACTTTGAGAGGGGCTAGTCTCCCTTACCCGAGGCACCCCGTCCTCCCCTCTCCTCATGGCGCCCCCTCAAGTAGCTGAGGCTCCAGCACCCTACCCGATCTTATATAGGAGCTGCAGCCCCNGGAACAGGATCACTGCGGTCCGGAGGGGGAGCGGGGATAGCTCTCCCTTCATATTTGGGAAGGAAGGGGGGAGATTCGCACCATACATTTGCTGCAAGCCGCGGCACAGAAAAGGGGTGGGTCTTGGNCGGGAAGGGGGTGGAGTTGGGGATGTTGACAACTCAGCTGCAGTCTAGTCAGTCTTAAAAAAGTAGAGAATACAAAAAAAAGAAAGACTGAAGCAATCCTTAACAATAATCTCCAAATAGTTTTCTAAATGTAAAATTGGATGACTATTTAGATCAACTATAAATGGAACATTGCCTGAAACTATTTATAAATGCAAAAGGAAGATAAGAAATGTTATCACCTGTGTAACATTCACATAACCTTTATTATGTTTCCTGGGATTATACACATACCAAATAATACAGACAGCTATATATTCCTTCCTATTCTTGTGTATACCTGATCCNAATTGGAGAGTAACAGGCGCAAATGTACACCTCAGCAAATCTATGTTAAACAGCAGGAGAAGGTAATGTTAATGTGAACAGAATTAATATATAATGACTGATATAGGCATCAGGAACACAGATCGAACCGAGAAGGCTTATTTGAGGTGGCCAACTGGGCATGCNCCCCTCCAAACACATAGAACTATCATGAAATATGGGTACAGTAAAGAGGCCCTCACACGGGGGCTACAATAATCGGTGGGTCCCCCTCCATAACCCTACTCATGTACCAGGTAGTGTCCCGAAAGCAGGCTTGTAGCTGCCTTTTTATACGGGAGGGGAGCACATCTATGAACCCCTCCCATACATCGAAAAAGCCCTCCACCCTAGCACATTTGTTTATTAGTGTGTCCAACCAATCCATGCAAAACAGAAATCTCAACTTCTCCAGGAACAAGGAGAGNGGGGGAGCTGTGGCATCCAGCCANCTGTGCAGGATTGTTTTGCGGGCCACCGCGCTCACATAGAGAAGGAGGCGGGATGTGGGGGGGACACCGAGTATCTGTCTGGGACAATGCCAAGCACTGCCCAAGTGGGAGTCATGGGGAGTCGTTTTACCAAGCAGGATTCTGCGAACCTACGCACTGCCATCCAAAAGGGTTTAATTACTGGGCATGACCAGAGACAGTGAAAAAGATCTGCACCGGGGCTTTGGCATCTAAGGCAGTTCTGTGTAGGTAGCAAGCCCATTAGATAGCGCCTATGCGGTGATAGGTAGGTGTAGTGGAAGAGGTTATAGAACATCTTGCTGTAAACACTGGCCGGCATGAGGCGGAGTGATCGGGAAAGGGCTCTCAGGATGTCAGTGTGGGTGAGGGTTGGGAAGATCTCACACCATGTCATGAGACCAGAGGTTTGGGAGGAATAATCCAGCAAGTGCCTGTAATTGGCTGAGATGGCCCTTGTTGCTGCAGGGGCAATGAGCAGGAAGGAATCTAATGGGTTGTGCCAATCCGCAGGTGAAAAGTGGGTAGTGACGCTGGCGCAATAGTGCGAGGCCTGCAGGAACGCTAAGTGGTACGCACAACGGGGAACCTATCAGCGATTGCGTGGAAGGTGTGGATCCTACGATCCAAGCCAGATGTCAATTGTGACAAGGCTCGCAGTCCCACACTTGCCCATCTCTGGAACGGCCAAGAGGTCCCCCCGCCCTGGAAAGCTGGGTTGTCAAGGAATGTTAAGTGTAGTGAGTGAGTAGCCGAAAGACCCTTCTGCCTACATAGCAAACCCCAGAGTTTCTTGGTGGAAGCAAGGAGCGGGTGCGAGCGCAAGTCNGTGGGGATGGAGTCGTCTGTGGAGTGTAGGTACGAAACGAGGTTGTCAGTCAGGAGAAAGCCCTGTTCCAAAGGGACGTCAGTGTAAAAGGTGGAGTTTGCCGCTTTGCTGTAGCACCCTGGGTCGGGCAAATTAATGCCTCTGTTAGATTTGGGCTGCATGAGCTTCTGCATGCTAATGCTCGGCCGCTTACCCTTCCAAATAAACATCCGGAGCGCCCAGCAGACCGCTTTTTCGTCTTTCCTGGACAGGAGGCACGGGAGGACCTGAAGGAGGGGAAAGGGCTAATTTTGCTCACCCTTAGTGACATCTTAAAACACCAAGCTCCCTACTTTACAGAACAACCATTCTGTATGATTATTATCACATTTACTCNCATTATAGTAAATACAGTGTAGTAAAGCGTCAAACATTGCTAAGTGAGTGGCAGACATTCATTGTCCCTTAAGTGTGATGATGGCTATATGTTGAGTATATCCAGCCAATACAGCTGCATCTTATTTGAATCTGCATCGGTGATGAATGTTCAAGAGATGGAACAGGCCTGGTAAAAAAAAATGTTCATTATTATTATCATTTATGTGNAGTGAACCACCATGCAGCATATCATTGGGAGTGCTGGAGATACTGGCACAGTTTCTGATGTCAACCATCAAGGAATGTGCCACCTGCAAAACGCATGTTTTCTGCAAGTGACATACGCGCTAGTTGGAAGATCTATATATTCTGTATTGAAACACTAGAAAAATAGTATATTACAAGTTTATCCATGTAACCAGTGCTCAAAGTGGGCCTGTATACACGGGTATGGTTTACCAGAAATCTTCCCTGTTTAAGCTCTGCCTCTTTTATAAGCCCCGCCCCTCCGTAGCGGCAATTTTGTGAAGACACACAAAAGGACAATACTGGCATGTGTCTCCAAAGTTGATAAGACTCAGGATATATTTTTTAAGATGCTACTGAGATGCCTAACATAATATTATTGAATATTTAAAAAGCAAACCAAATCNCTTGCAGGAACAAGTGACAATAATCTCCTATATTGTGCAAGAGGTAAGGTGATACACAAGGACATTTTAGTAAATAACAGGCCTGTGGTCAGGATTTAGGACTTAGACCAACCCTCTCTAGTAGAGTATCAGAGAAAACTATATTTGGATGTTTGATGTTACATTGTTTAGTCTTCCTCATTATATCCCACAGATTGAATAGGAATAAAAACAATGAAATAGCTCTAATAATAACATGGGGCCAGATGCAGAATTACACTAAGAGGGCTAGGATCAGTGGATCCAGATCTGGACTAGTCGCTTGGGGCTTCAGANTCAAGGGGTGCATCATTGCATCATGCAATTAATATTGATTGAATGACTCCAATGAATGTCTGCCTAAAATACGAGACTGGACTAAAGAGTATTGACTCCATGGCTATAACTTTTTTATTTGTGAACAGATGTGAACGCTTTTTTGTACATGATAACTCATGTTTATCCTCTAAGTAATACACTATTCATTTTTCAACATAGTCCCTTCCTTTTCCATACACCAACGCTTGACACGTCAGGCAAACACATCGAAGAAGAAAGCTGGTGGTTGTTGTCATGCTGAATAATAGGGTCCAAATTCTTCCAGACAGCAACCGCGCAGATAGCTTTCCCAACATGTCATTTGTTCACCCAAAGGGTGAAGATTATGTTCAGTCCTGGTTTCAACAACAACCACCAGCTTTGCTGACACATTGAGTTGGAGATCGCTTCTGGAAAAGACTATAAACAGAATTATCATGTACAAAATAAGTGTTCAAATAAAAAAAGTTATAGTCACGGAGGAATTACTTTTCAATCCAGTCTCATGTATATGAGTGGAAAACTGCTGAGTGGATTTTAAAGCCGGCATATCTACTTACTATTTGTTAGAATTAAGAGTCACATACATTAAAAAGTGCATAATGAACTTGAAAAGTGGTGCGGTTGCCCATAGCAACCAATCAGATTCAAGCTCACATTCTCCAGTATTTAAAATGAAAATGAGAGCTTGAATCTGATTGGTTGCTATGGGCAACATTCCCACTTTTCAATCTCCCTACAATCTCCCTGATTAGAAAATTTAGGCCTTAGAGTCTTGCTTGGCAATCCTGATTTTTATCATGATTTGTTGAGCCAACAATTTCATTTGATTAGCAATACACAAAATGATTACACAACAATGACAGAGAACGGAAAGCAGATGGGAAAATTAAAGCCTGAGTAATAAATGTGCATTACATACAATTGTACTCTAATTTCCCCATCTGCTTTGATTTCCACATAGCACTCTCTTCTGCTTCACACACTCCATGGAGACTTCTATTAGCGAACTGTTCATAATGAGCTTGTAAGACACCAGGGGGATGTGAAACAGTTTTGCAACTGTGTATGATGTAACCAACTAGTTCCATTAAAATAANAATAAACCCACAGTATACTGAATTATAACTATTGAAAAGGTACTGGTTCCAGAAATGAGATCAGATTCTGTATGCAATNTGATATTCCATATTCCATATCCTTTTGTATATAGGTCTGTACCTTAAGTGACCACATGCAAAAGGGGCACACACTTACATACTTATATACTCATTGAACTTATGAGCGTAAGGTCAAGAGTGGGCAAAACCATGTTGAATTGCAGGGGGGAGGTAAAATGAATGTCANTGTTTGCATNCTACACACAGATACTGACCAGTGTTACTGTTACACTGTTATTAGACTTGGGCTAGGAAACATCATCTCTCAACTCATAATACTCTAATACTGTTTGCGTCTAATGAAATTTACCGCCCCGCTTATTCAATATGGTTTTGCCCATTCGTAATTTTACACTAGTAAATTCAAAAGTACGTAAGTCTGTAACCAGTCCATAAAGTGTTGGATCGTACAATTTACATTACTACTGCTACTTACCATGCATACCTCATGCGCATGGTGAGTGGGCTCACACTGCCATCATATTTACACATTGGAATACAGCATTGGTTGGCTATTANGGTACTGCACATGCGCATGACATGCATAAATCATTTAACACAATTATATTTTATTGCTGCTCTGATCAGTTTTCATTCTATTGATTTTTGCACGTTTAGGTCAGCCTTTTTTTTTGTATTGTATACAGGGGTTACAGAATCCCTAAGATTTTGACCTCTAATGGCTGCANTTTATACCCTCAGATATGTATCCCTCTTCGTACTTGATCTGTTCTAGTAGATTATTTATATATNATTTTACTTTATTATACCAGACAGTTGTCTTGATTCTGAGCAACTAAAAGAATATCAAATGATTGGTCTGGCATTCTCTCTCCTTGTCGTCACACAAAGTCTCTAGGAGGTGGTGTTGCGCTACAGGTTTCATTCACGTTATCAGCCTCCAGTTTATTTATAGAGCTAAAGGTCATTTTGGATCAGAGGACATTTATTAAACTGGTTAAATATAAATAGCTGAACAGGACACACGATGCATTGGCAGTTGTAACGCAGACTCTTGTGTTCTTTTTGAGGTTACTGTGATTCATTTATTTACAATAGCTTTATTATTCCAAATGTAAATAATCGATGAAATACAGTTTCTAAGGATTCCCTTTATACTGAGTTCGTGACTAGAAAATGTGTGCTAATTAAAGCCACCAGACATGATCTATTTCCTAAGGACATAACACTCGAGATGTCTTTTTTGCCTTTGGTGCAAAGCTTTATTTGTAATCGCCAGTTCCAACAATTGAAGGGCTAAGAAAAAGCAAAACTATATATATGATTGTGTCTTATTATTACACTATTGTTGTCTGTACATGCCCCATAATGACCAAGGCTTTCCGCTGGCATAGCTAATGGAGCCCTGACCACAGCCAAGCAGTGACCCAGTACTGTGTCCCAAACTTCCATACAAGCACCATATACCCCTCACTCACCCCTCTCACTCACCTCTCAGGTAGACCCTATTTTAAGATTTCTGATGCNTCGCTACTTAAAATGGGGATNGATTGGAAGTCCATATAGGGCGGTGTCAATATGGCACACATGTATATTTATTATGTAATGTATATTTATTGTAAAAGTGGCAAAATAACTATACAGAAATCTGAATTTTGTTTATCCAGAACCATTTTGAAATATCAGGATGTGTGCATGTACAATTGTAAAAACTGACTTTCTTTCAACTCTAGCAATCAGGAAAACCTTCTTCACGATTGTGACAACATCCCTATAGACTGTAGTATTTCTGTTGCTAAGTCGAGACCCCAGGGGAATCACTTGGTTTAATACACTAGTTTTATATTGTGAATTAATCAGCAGCGATTTCTACTGTACATATAGCAATACTACTTTCAATTGTGCACACTAGCCAAAGAAATGGGTGTCTTTATAAATATATATAAATAAATATATATATGAAATGATATTAGGTCTGTACCGGTCACCAGTCAATCACATAGACTTTATTTACCTGATTAAAAAATTTAACTTTCTGATTTGCAGTTATTATTCCAGGGTAATATTAATGCTGCCAGACAAATGTAAGTGTGCTATACTTTTGTGTAGTTGTATAAAAAAGCTGCAGTAAACAGTGGAAAATAGGATCTGTTATGGGGCCTTAGAGAGATAGGCCCATCTTAGTGTATCCTTATTATGTCCACTGGCCCTTCCATTTCTCCTAGCCCCAGACTAATGCATGCTTTTGTACATTAATGTACTCAGTTTTACATATATCTGATTGCTTTAACGAGTGTTATGTGTTTGCTTTAATGTTGTTATTTTGCCTGTTTTGTTATTTTTGTAGCAGCCTGTATTTAATAAGCATTCTGACAATAGCAGCTTCATAGTGAAAGTATCCGAAGGGAGGTGACCTATGAGTTTCCTGCATTGAAGGTCATCTCTCTCCTGCTGTAATTGTTCTTGTTGTATTGTTGCATTGTAGCATACATACAGACACACACATACACATAAACCTCTCTCTCTCTCTATATATATATATATAATCAATAAAAATAAATCCATCAATTAATAGGAAGTGATGTACCAATAAATACAGTAAGTAGTATTCTAAGCCAGAATATTCATAAGAATGATGTTTAAACCAATTGAAAATACACTAGACCTTAATAGGGTTAAATGTTTGTTTTTGTCCAGTTGTTTTTATCAGTGGGATACACTGCTTTCCAATGACAACAGTCAACNTGATATTTCACACAATAAACTAACAGCTTCATTTTGGTGTATTAAACTTTTAAGTAACTGATGCACAGAGAAAATATGCAATGTGCTATATTGTTAACTATTTACTAGTGCATTCATTTAGTGCATGTAATATTTTATCATGAATGGCTTTCTACAATAATTATAAATTGCATGACAGGATCTTGTTGCTACACTAATACCACATTCAGATTACCTGGCCGCAGATCGCCTGTGTTTTCTAACAGCGATACCGGCGATCTGCGGCTGCACAGACCAGCTGCCCATTCACACTGCACTGTGGTTTCCCGGATCACCACTGAGCCTAGGCATCCTGGGACCCGACCTTTTTCGGCAAACCCTTCTTTTTGACCAGGTCATAGACATAGAGATAGCCGGGGAATGCTGTTCAGACTGCAACCAAAAAGCCGGGGCTATCATGAAGACCAGCATTTTCATGAAAGCCTGGCCTATGATGAAGCAGTCTGAACGGGGTATAACAGAAGTTAAAAGGTACTCTTTTCTCATCTCCCATATGATTTTATCTGCGGTATAATATTGTGTACATCTGGTATGACAAAATGCTAATTTTTGCAATTAAGTAGAGTTTTGTAATCCCTCATTAATATAAGCTCATTTATATATCATTACTAGATCATTGGAAAATATGTTTATTGTTATAACTATATAATGGTAAATCTAGGGATTATTTGGGGATTATTTTGTCCCATCCTCCCGGTTTGCACATGTACAGAACAACCACACTACCCATGTTTGGAGTGTGCTGCAGGTCACATAAGAACTGCCCCTTATTTTTAGTACTGGGGCTTTGAACAATATNAATGTAATCACTATGGTTTTTAAGACACAGGGGAAGGTGGTCTCTATTCTCCCAGAGCCTTACACATACACAGAATCCACAAGAAGTGATAATACCAGGGAGCTAAGCTTACTTTTTGACCACAAACACCTTAGAGCATGTTTTCAATAAAATAATGTAATGGAAGATTTTTTTGTAACAAACCATTAATCATGGAGATAATTGCTGTGCTGGGCATTGCACATTTAAAAACATTCTTGTGGTCCATTAGCGAGAAATACTTATCCTAAATGTATTACCTAGTTTTCTTCAATTTACATGAAGTATTAGGAAGCAGGTCTGGCCCACCGGACGGATCCCCAGCATACAGAACTTCGTTCTGAACACTAGGGAATACACAAGTGCACATATGGCGTGCGAGGAAGCCATCTAACTGTGTAATTCAGGATCCAAATCATTCAACAAACCAACAGACCTTATGTCCTTATATATCATGTTGGAAATAGGGAAGAATGGTGCAGTGTGAATCGTAGTAGCCAGTGGTTACATGCTAGGGTATATGAGAGGAACATAGGGAAACTGTCGAGTACAATTAATTATAGGCAAGGGGTTGATAAGAAAACCATTACAGTAAACACACTGAGTGCAAAATAGCCCCCTAAAAGCCTCCCTCATATAGCCCCAATAAATGTGGCCTTCTCCACATCCAGAGATGCTGGTTCCTCAAGGACATCAGAAACCTGCCTTTCCAGGACAAAGCCTACCTAATCTGGTTAGAATAAAGTTGAAGAGAAGGAAGAAATTTGCTTAGGCCCTAATCTAGCGTAGAGATAAGCAGCCCTATGGGATGATAATTTTGGCTGGCTGGAGGATCTTTTCCTGGTTTAAGAATAGTGATGCTGTGAGACCAAATTGAAAAAATGTATGGATTCTATTGATACTACAAGGTGTATATAAAACCATCTGGTCCTGGAGACTACAGCTTGGGTAAGACCTTAATAAGAGCTGACACCTCATCCATCATCCACGGAGAGGTCGAGATGTGAAGAACATCCACCAGGATGTGACGGAGTGAAACATTCTCTAGGAAGGAAGCAATAAACAACTGGTAGATTGAATGATGGACTTATCGTCGTAAAGATTGCAGAGGTTAGAGTAAAAGTCGGNAAACTGATCTTCCATGAGAGCAGGGTTTATGGGAGCACCCTGCTTTGTGTACATATACATAATTCCTGCCTGGCTCTTAATTTACACACCACTATTCTCACTTTACCTTGTTACTACTGATGAAGTCTGGCAATTGCAAAATTTGTAAGTGACTGAAGCCAATGGAGTAACTCAGGCCATGTCTAAGGCAACCTTATTGGAGGGGATTTGGCACTATTTGTGTACAGTTTCCAGATGAGTAACTGCGGGTCAATTTAAAGGTAGTACCGAGCCCCTTAGTATTGCCTTAAGAGCATGCATATAAATAGAAAGAGATGTGAGTGAGGGACTGTTATGACAGAGATACAGTTGCAGTGCTCTATGAGCTCCATTCAAGCTTACAAATCAGGTACCTGGGAAACCGCAATGACACCAATGTAGTGGGGGATTTACTATAGTAAATCCCATATCCACCAGAAAAAGGCATGATCAGACCAAAAGAGAGAAAATGCCAGCACTGACTGAGTGTTGGAGGGACAATTTATTTGTTACAATAAGATCAATGCAGCATTAGACATTATGGGGGTGAACATAGAAAAATGTAAACTTATTCTGAATAGGGTGTAACACTCTCCAGGCATCATAAAGATTGAACTTCAAGCGAAGACAACCAAGTANAGGGGAATAAGGAGGAGCACCACGAATCGCTGCAGTTGAGATCTTGTCCACCCTAGTTTCTGGGACTAGGTTGAAATCCCTCAAAATAATTATATGGTTCTGTCTGATATGTTTGAACAGATATTTGCTGTGTTCAGAGAAACAANAGAGAACCACCTTTTTTCCAGTTAAACAAAATAGCCAATCCATTTTTCTTGAACGGGCAATAGGACACTTGAGAAATTGAGAGGTATGAAATGTTGGAGAAACTACTACATCTGCGGCATGGGATTTTAATTAGGCTAAGACCAGACGCCTATAAGCAGGTGAGTCCAGGCCTTTCACATTCAGAGTAAACATTTTTTTGAAGTGAACTCTATGAACTTTTGCTTTATATGTTAAATATTAACATATAAAGTAATGAACACGATCTTGTATTTATGTACAAACGTTTAACCTAATTAATCATTGGTTAAAGTTTGGGCAGATGCCTTTCTATCAATAATCTGCTTCCAACATGATGACTTTATTTTGCTACAATTGTCATGCTGTAGAAGACATCTAATACCAAAACCATGTATTCTGAGAAGATTTTACACGTATTTTTTGGGTAGGATATCTATTTCACTTATATTGTTGTTTCTTGTTTTATAGTACCTCACCTTGCATTCATTAGTAAAATGTTATAAATATGTTTCATTGGTTTATGCTTACGTTTTTTATATGACAGGAGAATTTTTCTTTTGGAATGTTTGCCATGGTCTGTGTTTGTCTGCAAAATCCTGTGTTTTTTATATTAAAGGAAAGAATGCCATCCAGGACATATCATTTTAAATGCNTAAGTACAGGGAATGACAAGGCTAGGTTTTTAGGTGTAAGTGCTGGATGTGCACAATGGCAGCGAGCACATAAAAACTGATGCAAAGTGGTTGATACATTTGTTATCTTTTCTATGTATCTCATAGGTGTTGTAATGGGAGTTGAGGCAGCTAAACACTCCTTTCAGATGTAAAGAGGTACCCTTTTTATAAACCTGTAGGTTTATATGACTGAAACTGAAACAAACTTAATCAGTGATAGCTTATATA
>JABWIB010004941.1:11196-36286 GCA_016617825.1 Platyplectrum ornatum
AAGATATTTTACTAACTATGCCCTGTACCATGTTGCATCATGCAGCGTTACAACTAGACACTGTATCAGACAATGGTTCAAGTGCCACCAGCGGTGTGAATACCACTAATTGAGAGCCCCTTGTCTACAGTGTAGTATTGCCCNACACAAACAATGTNAATTGTGTATATTACGCAATTTACGTAAGGCAGGCAAAGTGTGCTCACTCGAACTCCATGTACGTCTTCTTACCCAGATTGCGTAAAACAGTGCTTTTTTTCACAGTCTGGATCTGGTAATAAGTCCGAGACCCTAAAAATGTATTTCAACACTTGCATAATAATTTTACTATTGGAGATGCAATATAGAAGTTACAATATCGCAAGTGGAGCATTTTATAGAGTAAAAAAATAAATTTTATATAGTAATAAAAAGTTTAGTGTAAAATAGTCAGCAGTGGATGCTAACAACTGGACAAACAGAGAAGAAATCAGGTCAGTGTGGGTGGCTGTAGAGGTTAAAACTGACGTTTTGGGAAATAAAAACATGATTATTCTTCCTGTCTTTATAATATGTGAAACGAATACTAATGATGACAGGAGCACATGTATGAATAAGGAGGTTTCTTGTGTATTGTATGTCAGCAATCGCCTGCCATCTTCTTGTTCTCTCCTTTTCTCCCAGTGTGCTGAATATTCACACTATTCCCTCAGTTCCTTAGTCTGCAAACCCTCCTTTGACTCGCAGCTCTCTCTTGGTTATAATGTTGTTGCAGCGACTCCCTGATCGGAATGCAAAGTAGCCTAAAATCCATAAGACTTTCTTTCCTCCCTTCTCTNATGGGACCAGAGCCAAATGTATGTCATGCTTTAACTTTTCAAAACGGGAGATGGCGTTTAAGTTGATCATCAGCAATTAGAGGAGACAAAGGATTGCATTCAGTAGTGTATTGCACGGTGCGTTTAAGCCTGTTACTTGGGTTTGCTATATTGAAAAATCACAGTTTTGTTCAGACAAACCAAATTGCCAATTGTTGTACAGTGTGTACTGCATTTGCTGTGCTATGTATTTTTATCTGTCTATAAAAAGGACAAAGAAAGTGAATGAGTAACCAGGACAGTGTAATTGTATGTCGTCTGGGCACTGCTTTCTGAAATATTCAATGACTATTATGTATCATCAACGCCTCAGCTTTTTCTCCTGTATCTAAAGAATTCCTTCTCTAATTTCATCTTTGTGACTTACTTATTAACAGAACTCCTATAGTTATAGTGATGGATGAAAGGAGAATTGTAGCACCAATCATTCGGCTACATAAAAGGAAATTGATGGCTATTGCAATAGTAGGACTTTCAGGTTGAGTTCTGCCCTCTGACCACCANTACAGTACAGTACTTTTATTGATGCTTTACATTTTATTGCTTCAGTATGCTGTTATGTTTATTGTTTGCTTTCTATCAATTATATGGGCTGGATATAGACTTTGATTATGTTTTTCGTACTACAATGGGATCTTGTCTTGTGCTCGCCAGGGATCTGTGCGTTTATTGTATTACTTGCACGGCCAGACTTGGAACAACCAGGGGCTATACAGTTATGGGCATACAGTTATGCATGAGGTTCATAAAGAAGGCATGACCGTATTATAAATTGTTTTGGAGGTTTGAAAGGCTTACTTGCCAAACATGACATAAGTTAAATAATTTGTATTCCCCTTACCTATGCAGCTGCGATAGAGAAATATCCGTTTATAAAACCCCATAAATTGGCATATGTGCAATCTGCAACATTATGAGAGAAGTGGTTTGCATCTTCTGTCCCCTGCAGATAGGAAGAATTCACTTGACACTTTGCTTATGAATGTCTCATCCATGCCCACGCTCATGCTTCTAGAAGGTGGATTTAGTGCTTCTCTGATCTCTCCTGTGAGGATCTGCTAGGTGTCCTCAATTATTCTAGGAGGGTATAGCTCCCCTCTCTGGCAATGGAGGATAGCCATCAGTGAGACGAGTAGCTGAACTAGGTGTGCACAGACGATGCCTTGTTGACATGTTGCACTGTTTATGGGGCTGCCCAGTNCAACACCATTATTGGTTACAAATAAAAGATATGCTGAATTCCATTTATTGAATAGTGTACTCTTTACTGGAGAGTGGGCAGTGTTTGGGATGGTGCCCTGGGGACGGAGTCTTAAATTTTATATTTATAATGGATTGAGGGGAGGCCATTTCAGATAGGGAGAAAAGTCTGGGAGGCAAATATGTCTTACCAATGTCTCTGCAACTTAAAGTTAAATGCTTACTCCAGCACACTTNGTGGTATCTCCTTTGGCAGGTCATGGTGAACCCATGATTAACGCTGGTGTGAGTGCATTGCGGGTTTCTGGAGTAAAGATGCAATCTTCTTATGTCTAAGGTTGAATACAAGAGTTATATTTCTCCTCCTCCATCTGCTCTTATTACTATTTAATGTTCCAGCTGGGTTTTTGCGCTCATTAAAATATAAATGAAGGATTACATGGCCTTTATTTACTAAACTGCNGGATTGGGAAAGTGGAGATGTTGTACATAGCAACCACATTTTATCTCTCTGTTTCTTATTACATACAAGGGGATGTCAGCTAGAATCTGATTGGTTGCTATGGGCAACACCTCCACGGTTCCATTCCCGCAAGTTTNNTAAATCGAACCCCATGAATNTTAATGTGTCTATACTTTACGCAAATCCACAGAACACTAAATTCTGTTTCCAATTTGTAACGTGTGATAATTCTGCATTCAATGTGTCCTTGGTTTATATATTTTATTAGAAAGATTGTTTCTGAAGCTATAATATGAATTTTCTAATGTCATGCGCNCACACTACATATCATCCACAGGAGGCATATAGAATGACTACTTATGATGCCACATAGCAATGACTCTCATGAAATAATCAGCTCATAAATATTTATCTTCAATTCCTTCTTCTTAGAGTTGGAAATGTATTGGGGACTGTGATAAATACGCTTTCACTTGTGATTTTCATAAAATATTAATAGCTTATAAATAAGGAAATTAAAGGTAATAGATAGATTAAAATGCAATGTACCAATATGTTCATTCAGCATTTCCATTAAAAAGGTTTCAATATGAGGAATTATTTTTATTCCTTTCTTATTATTCAAGGATTACAAATAAACAATGGAGTCATCAATAATGTGGGTGGAAGTAAATAAAGTGACAAAAACACAATTTTATTCCGGAATAATTTAAGTATCTTATTAAAGGGAACGTTGGATGCACCATGACTTTCTTTGTTTTTCTATTTTGCATTTCTCTCTGTCCCTTTATTCATGTTTGGGGCTGAGGGGAGACGCTATATTATACCTGTTTCACAAAATAACACGCTGTCATGCTTTTCAGTAGAGTCTTAAACCCATGTCAGGAGAATACTGACCCTCTAAAGTCTTCAGACTAACGCTGTCACTGTCCTGCAGAGCTTACACCTTCTGACTGATGACATCCTGGGCATTAATGATGGATTCCCACCAGTCACCAATGGTTTTCTAGCCATGAAATATACTTAGTATCCACTATATCTTTAAATTAGAAATCATAGCATATATTCTCTGGGACCAGTTTTTTGGGTTAACATGATGATCTACATGGATTATCTCCTGCAGTGGGGAAACCTATGTCAATGTATTCTATCATGTCCACCCTCTATCTGCTTACATTGACATTTCAATGGACTATAACAGCGGAGTCTTGATACATGTTACCCAATGGCATCAGTACCGCCTCCAGTCAATACTGTATGCTTGGTCATTTAAGGGAATACAATGATATATTAGTACAGCGGAGTTAGTGGTTCCCCAGGATTTTTGTGAACGCTCTTGGAATCCTGGTAAATCCAGAAGATCTGTACCAGATCTTGCATAAGTGATATAATGAAAATCACTGCTTCAAACACAGAGCACTACTGGGGATGGGTGGACTTGATAACATGAAAGGGTATATTTACTAAAGTACAGTACAGTTTTTTGTTTTTTTTTACATATTTTTATACTAGTAAAATATACAAAACACTGGATTCACTATCTGGAGATTGGTAAAAAAAAAAAAAAGATGCCTAAAATTCAACAAAAACAAAAGAGGTGGTTGTGAGAGGCTAATAGGTCCAAATTGCCTTTCAGCTATTAAAAAACCTACCTTATGTCAAAAGTGTTACTATCTTCCCTCCCCTGTCCCTTTAACCAAGTTGCCACTTGTACACCTATAAGTACCAGGATTGGCATGTGTACCACCAGATCATGCTGGCCCCTGGTGAACCTTCGATGCCAGCATGACCTGTCCGCAGCAACTGTCAAACCGTTTTCTACCCCCTGCAACCACTAACTGAATAACCTAGTCCATCCTTAATGCTTTTTTTTAATTCAGTATTTTTTTATTGACAAAAAAACATAACACAATAATCATACATAATTCTTATTAATACTTAAATAATACCATTTTACCATGTGGTTCTAAGCTGGAGAAATGGTTTCCCCTTGGTTTTCTCTTATTTTTTTTTAGTTTTATTGAATATTCACATGTAAATAAACTGTGTATCATATTGATGATCTGCTAAATTGAGCTACACTCGTATTCAAACTAAATTCCAAAAGTAGTAAATAGAGCACTGTTTGTATAGTGTGTAGAGAATACTATTTCACAGCTTTTATAAAACACATCTAAAGTACTTTATTTTTTATACTGAATTATACCTGAAATGCACCTACTACAGCAAGCAAAATGATATGTTCCAAGCCAAGTCACTGTGACATAAAAAATTACATTGTTACTTTCATCCGTCACTTATATTTTTGTAAAAGAGCAGAAAAAATTTACACTGCTTCTAAAAACTAAGAGAGAATTATAACCTTGGAGACTGTGGTGATTTTGAATTGGTTGACCTTTAACTTGTGTTTTCCATTGCTTTAGCCATTGAATGCTCATGTATCTACTGCAAATTTGTAGGAATTTGAAAACTTGTTCATCAGTAATTAATTGCCAGTCTCTACACTGGTTGCCTGTACTCTACAGAATTAAATACAAAATCTTGTTGCTAACCTACAAAGCCATCAATAACACTGCTCCCACATACATATCCTCACTCATCTCTAGATATATCCCAGATCTTCACAGGATATACAGCTCTCTTCTACACTAAACAAATGCTCTGATTCCTGGCTACAGGACTTCTCCCGGGCTGCACCTGCCCTCTGGAATAATCTTCCTCGCANGTTAAGGTTATCCTCCACTCTCCAATCTTTTAAGCGCTCCCTTTAAACTCATCTATTCAGACAAGCTTACCATATTCCTCNAGGGATCATACAGCAGGGGATCTTACAGCAGGGGATCATACAGCAGGTGATCATACAGCAAGGGATCATACAGCATGGGGATCATACAGAAGGGGATCATACAGCAGGGGATCATACAGCAGGGGATCATTACAAACTCTATATTTTGAGTGGAAATGTTGGGGGGTCGTCTTATACACCCAGTCGTCTTATACGCCGGCATATACGGTATATTGACATGCTAACATACTACATAGTAAGCCATTCTTATTTACTTGTTTTTTTTTTATTAGGACATGATATTAAATATATATTATGTGCTAAATATATTATGTCCTTCTTTTCAGTTATGTGCAGATGTATGTATGGCTAGCTTCAGCACATGTAGCTATCAGGAAATGTGTCATAAGGCAGCACTACTGTGTAGCAGCACACAGGTTGTGCTGCCAGTGACAATGGTTATCTTCTGCATTGATACGCCACCTAGCTGTCACTGTTGAAACAACACCTATTCAGAGTTACTAACAGCATGGTGCAAAAGTATATTAGCATACTTACGGGATAAATCCAGCGCCATGGCGGAGATTTAAAAAAGTTATAAAGTGTCACATCTGTACTCAGGTTCTACTGACATCGCTCTGAACCTCTGATTGGGGGATAGGCAGGATGAATTCTGCTCTGACTGCCTAGTAATGTGAGAATGTTCAGTGGTAGACTTGATGTAGGACAAAGCCTGTGCCTTTTATCTGTTGCTCATAGGATAGAGCAGACAGAATCTAAAAACTGAAAATACGATTTTACCAGATCCAGACTTTTCTGAAGAGGAAATTGGGCACTTCTTGAAATTGCACCTGTGCATGTGCCACATATAATGTAATGATCTTTATCTGCAATATCTAGACATTCATACAGTTTTCACTTGCAATGGCTGGAATGGCTGTGAGCACTATCGGTAGGGGAAGAACGTATACAATATACAAATGCATTATGCACAGCTACAAGTCTGAATTCAAAAGTTAATCCCATGTTAGAGGTCTGAGAACGGGAATCAAGTGAGCAAGTGAGGTGTGTTACTCCATTGTGCTTGGACAAGGGATCTTGTGTTGGTTGTTTGCTTTTGCACAGTTGAGAGTGAATCTGGATCTTGTCCATTATTATTATTATTATTATTATTATTATTATTATTATTATTATTATTATTATTTGGTTATTGTTTTTCTGATTGCTAGGAAAATACCCTATACATGCATGAGTACAGCAGTACCAGAACAGAAGTCTATATTCACGAAATTCATCCTGGTACTAAATTCAAGAGTGGCCAGGACACCTCTGGAATGGATTGTGCTCACTGGTATGGGGGAAGGATACTAATCATATAGTATGAGCTCTTACGGACAATCCAGAATTCTGCACCATCCCTAGTTTATGTTGAGATCCTACATCGGAGGTCTGGAGCTTGCCCATTTTCCTTATAATTATTGTTATTCAATTTATAAAAGTCCTTATAACGTCTATTCTATAGAAGTGATTTACTTGTTGTGAGGGTTACAAGATAGCTTTCTTCGTCAGCAAAGATCATTTGTAAGTGGTTGGATAAAACCCTCAATTCTGGATGTGGCCCATAATTTGCCGCTGGACTTAACCAAAGCTTTCAATCATCGTGCGTCAAAAAGTTCATTGTCGTCTGCCTGACCTGATTTTCTCATCTGAAAGAAAAAACCCACTGGATCTATATACTGCCAGCCGCATGTACATCTCTATTCACAGAGATTACTTTTACTCTGGGTTATGTTCAGTGATGTGGAAAATCAGCTTTTCTGATTATAACTGCACCCACCATGGCTGTGACTATGGCTCGTAGAGAGATATGTAGCATCTTGGCTTGTTTTCTTTCCAACTCAAGACATGTTCAAATAAGCATGCCAAGGAGAGATATGAGAACATGGAGTAGCTGGGGTCCAGGGAGTCTTACTGAAGGCTGTATTTGTGATACATTAATTATAATTCCTTTGACTTATTATAAAAGTTAGGATCTAGAACCAGTGGTATCAATTAAAAATATATTTTTCGACCTAAACCTCAAAACCAAAAACTCAGCTTGGCTTATTATAATGGTCCTGAATCCTCCCCATGTTTTTACTCATCTGCCCGCTATGTTTTTGTCATTGTTCTGCAATCATCTACTGCAGAGATAAAAGATGAATTCAAATTCATGATCTAAATTCTTTTCTACTTGTTGATTCACATTATGGGAACAGTGGAGAGGCTGTGCTCATTATTGGAGAAGTTATGATGTCTTTTATATACACAGTATACTCTCCCTCTCTCTCTCTTTATTGCCCGGAACCAGACTTTCGTGTTGTATGTCATTTAGTAGCATCTCAGCATGTGTATGGCACGGATGTTACTACTATGTGTGTTTTAACAATGTACGAGGTTTGGGGTATACTAATTATTATACTAATATCTCTGCACTGTAGAAGTTTAAGACTTCTGGACACAGAAATGTCTAGAAGCTATTAAGAGTTAGGGGGAGAGAGGGGAGTTAATTTCAGAATAGCTTTGCATTTTTCAATTCACAATTCTTGATGTCCTTGTGACAGACAGACCCTAGACAATAGATTTCATCTGGGGAACTGTTATATATATTTTTTTATGAATAAAACATAATTGAATAATAGGACAGCAAAATATTACAGTAAGAAAAAAATAAACAGAAACATTTTAAATGACCATTACAAATTCTATAATATGTGTGTGTATAATAATATATAATATCCACTGTAATATGGAAGGCTCATACCATCACACATTTTACATAAGAAGAAAAGAAATCTATATTAATATCTCAAACAAATGTAAGATTTTTATGTTACCTAAAGTGAATTTCAATTCTTCTTTAAACAAAAAAAGATCAGTCTGTGAACTACTCTGTGAGTCACTCATTGACTTTTTGGTTCCTCGCACCATCCTGAATTTGAAGTGGAAGATTCTAAAATGTCACACAGGAAAGATTTCCAATTAAATTCTCATACAGAACTTTTGTTCTAATGTGTAAAAGTCAATCATACTTTAAAATGCTTGGCACACTCTATGCATCATGAATAGCAAGCAGGATGCAAAAAGCTTCACTGGCAAATGTTCAACATAACATTAAAGGACCCAACTCAGAATGGATCCTTTGTTCGTATGAGCTTCTATTCTATGACACATTATTTCTGATATATTCTAGATTGTGTGACTACATTTTTTTGTACTTTTAGACAGAGTCATAGACATAAAATGTTTGATTACATATGTTTTAAAAATACTAAATATATCTGTCATCTGCTTTACCAGCTCCATGATTCATCTTAATTGCGTCTTTTGTCATAATACTAATATTACTGCATCATTATATTAAATATATCTTCATTTCAGAATATTTTGTAGAGGTAGTGGTTGATTTTTAAAATGTGTGCGATTTCTTAATGTCAGGAATCCAATCCAAACTGAATTTAAAATTAGGTATATACATGGGAAAATCTATATGCATTTTCATACATCCCAACCTTTCTGATTTCAGTGGGATTGGCCCGCTTTTTGGAGACTGTTCCGATGTGTAGCTGACCTACCAGTTTGTCCTGATAAGTGGAGAAACTGGTAGGCTGAGATCGCAGCTGCAAAAAAGGGGACGAGGCTCAGTGGAGTCAAGGTGGGGCCGGGGGTGGGACTTATTGTCCTATGTTCTGCACCCAAAATGTTGGGAGGTAAGCATTTTGGCATATCACCTTATATGTATCTTGTTGGAAACTGCCCGATGTGTAATGTAACTTGGTCTTGATTTAAGAGAGAATAAGCAGAGGATAGTGTAGTGGGATGTATAATTTGATTTGCCCCTCTTACTCAAGAATGCTGGTCATACATTTTGCTCAGACAGATTCTGCTATATTTGTAAAAGGCTTTACATGGTTTCTCAACCAATGGTATTTGCATAATTGTTTCATGGGACATGAGGTGACTGAAAACGAATGCAAAAAAAATAACAGTATCTAGCGGTGAAAGTAATGTGATATCCATTGCTTTACTTTATGGAAATTCATAATTGCAATGGGGTTAATTGTTGAGTAAATATAGTACAATCGCTATGAGAATGATGAGATTTAGATTATCCAGTCAACCCTTATCCCACTGAATTGCCTATGTCTCTTTCTTATTTTCCAGTAATATTTACTTATATATTTGTTAGTTATTTAAGTAATTGAGTGATTGATATTGTGGTTGATATTGATGATTGGAAGGTATATCACGTATCATGATACGTTGCTCTTTTCATATTCAATTTAAATTTCAGCAATCAATAAGACATGACTAAGTTTTGCCTAGGATGATTAAAGACCTGGCACCGACCCCACTTTTTCTGTAAAGATTTAGTATAATTGTAATGATTCTTCAGTTCTGGAAACAGCTCTCATGTTATAGAAATGAACAGGTAAGCGCCTCTGATGGGGATCAGCAGAGCCTTAGGACCGGATTCAAAGTTATTGGCGCCCTTCAGCGAGCGCCCGTCTAGTCCGTCAGATTCAATACTGCATGTTTCTTTGCGCTGCAAAAATGTCAAGGTAATATACTATGTCTGGAGTCCATGCAAGTCAGGGCAGCGGTTAGAGAAGAACTAGCTTGTATGGATATAGGACGAGAACCAAAGTTGAAAATAAGAGAGTAAAGTTACATCTGGGTAAAACCATGTTGAATTGCGGGGTAGGTAGACTTCATCTACATAGTATCATAACATGTTTCCCCAATAATATGACATTGTCTTCCACAAAAAAACACAATAGAGCTTATTTTCGGGTAGGGCTTATTTTATTAAAGCACTGCTGCAGCCTGAGCCGTACACTACCAGTAAGCAGGAGTCCCGGACAACGGGAACCTGCCCTGTAACAGCACCAGCCGGACACATAACAGGAAGTGNTCTAGCTTCGTGTGTAGTGTAGGTCTGTAGTAAGTTTGTGATAGATAGGGATTATTTTCAGGGTAGGTCTTATTTTAGACAGATTAAAGGAATCTAGGGTAGGGTTTATTATTGGGGTAGGTCCTATTATCAGGGAAACATGGTATGATGAGGTTGAAAAAAATACATCAGTCCACCAAGTTTAATCTATTTTGGCTCTCCTGCGATCCTAATCCTATAATTGAAGTTGATCCAGACAAAGTAACAACAAATGTAGTTCAATATGAAAAAGCTCCCTCCTGACTGGGGTAATATTTTACTTACTGGTTGTAACCTTTGATTCATTTTTCCTCTAAACATTTGTCCAACCTTTCTTAAATATATTTATTGAATCTGTCATCTCAACCTTCCCTGGCAATACATTTTTTACTGCCCTTACTTTAAAGAATTGTTTCCTCTGTTAGTTATGAAGCCACCTTTTCTATAGTCTTAGTGGGTGACCGCGTGTCCGCTGTACAGTCCTTGGGGTAACAAGTTCCTGTAAAAGTTCTCTGACCTGACCCTTGATGTTTTTGAATATACTAATCATATCACCTCTTAGACGCCTCTTTTCTAGAGTAAACATATATGCACGTGATAGTCTTTCCTCATAACTCAATGACCTGACACCCTTTATAATTTTTGTTGGAAACATTAGAGTTGAGAGATGATGTTTCCAGTCCAATGATAAATAACAGTGTAATAGTAATTCTGACCAGTATCTGTGGGCAAAATGCAAAACCAAAGTATGCTCCCTGCATGCACAGAATGACATTCCATTTAGTGCCCCTGAAATCATGGATTTACACAGGTGAATCACTATGGAGTGCCAGCACATTCTGCCATCAGTGAACATAACACCTCAGAACTGGATCTTAGGATCGGCTCTAGTGTCTTCATTTCAATAACCTTCCATCTACTATGATAAAAGTCTGAAAGTTCACAATTCATTTATTTGTGTCATTTATTGTGTCCCACAATACCTGAGAAATAGACAAATAGGAAAATGTGAAATGGTTTTTGTTCTACTTCAGTTCAGACCCACAATGTATTTGTTTTATTGATATCATTAACAATCAATGTTCTTGAATGGTAGAAAATTCCCATTCGGATTAACTCAAAAGTAGTTGGATAGCAATCCTTTAAAACATCAGTTTAACAGGTATTAAATTTCTAATTGTTTTCTCCATGTGTTTAAATCAGTGCTTGTCAGAACTGATGTTTATTTGCACTAATCACCCTGTGTAAAATTAGAGAAATAATTTTATAGGATCATGGTTTTTTTTTATTTTGGGGTATATTTTTTTTTTCATAGTGGAAAATCTCAAAATAGCATTAATTTATCAATAAACATTTGTTTCATTCCAGCGACTTTATTTCTACGCTTCTGTGCGTTTCCATATTATTCTTCAGGAGTTTCACTTTCATGGTTTGTTTTCAGTTTAAACGTCACTTTTGCCCGTTTATTTTTAGATAGCTACACAACTTCAATGGTAAAGAGAATTCAACACCCAAGATGCCTTTTACTTAGCTGCTTTGGATACATAAGNTCATGATTTTATAATGCTTGAATGCAGGTTCTTCTGAACAAGATATGCAATTAAATCATCAATTCCCTGCTGCCAGGCTATTCCCTAAACTGCTTTATACCATCATTTTCATTATGAACTCTTTAAGACTTCTTTAAGATTTTTTATGTTGTCTCATGGTTTGCAGTTCAGAAACACCTTTATTCTGTGTTATTTCAAAGTGATGACTTGTGGTTTGGTAAGGGACCCGTTTTTAATGGTGTATTTTGGGTTACCTTACAAGTC
This sequence comes from Platyplectrum ornatum, assembly GCA_016617825.1. Classification (NCBI taxonomy): domain Eukaryota; kingdom Metazoa; phylum Chordata; class Amphibia; order Anura; family Limnodynastidae; genus Platyplectrum; species Platyplectrum ornatum. Next base: position 23,288 of record JABWIB010004941.1, read on the forward strand.
CTATTTGATTATGGATGGATAGTTTGCTTATGTGAACATTCCTTTTTCCTGCAGTCCTGCAGGTTGACAGTTTGATTCCCTAATTGGTCCCCTAACTCTCCCCATCACTACTTTAGCCCTGTCCCCCCTGCAGCCTAAACCCAACCCACACACCCGCCAGCATAACCCCAACCCACCCCACCTGCAGTCTAAACCCATCCCTCCCCTCCCTGCAGCCTAAACCCATCCCTCCTCTCCCTGCAGCCTAACCCTAACCCTCCCTTCCCTACAGCCTAACCCCAACTCACCCCTCCCTGCAGCCTAGGTCACTGTTAGGGTTTATGAATCAGACGCTAGGGTGTTCTCCAGTTGGGAGTGATTGGCAGTATGTACAGAAAATAACATTGTGAATCTAGTTAGTGACCCTCTTTAAATATATATAATGAAATATATAATTTAGGCTTGTTATATAGATTTGTTTCATGCTGTTTAGCCTTGTAGGGCTGCTTGTAAATTCCTTAACAAGTACAAATGCCATTAAATTGCATTACGCCTAACAATCAATGGGGTAGGAACAATGAAAACGGATGTGTCAAGCTTTTAGAATGTGTTGGCAAATAAATGACTTTGTTNGGTATCGAGCAGTTCCTTTGCGTCAGCTTTCATGGTATGTTTTCATTGCATTAGATCTGCTATATTCCAGCAGTCATAAATCATAATTTAAAGATGGCTGAAATAATCAAACTTAATTACTGCAATCCATTGCCGGTTAATTAGCCAGGGATAAATGGATCAGTCTGTTTCTGGTGTTTTACTTTCTGCTTCAGTACATTTCTCAGCTTCATACGCTGGTATCCAGTATTGATTGAAAGCATCCTACCGGCCTCATCCCCTTTGTAGAGAAATAAATTAGAAGCAGAACAAACACAAAGATACAACAAAGGTACGAGGGAAAAGGGACCTGTCACATGGAGGAAGTTTCTGCAACAGTTATATAAATATCTCTGTTGAAGGGATCAAGATAACATGGCTTACAAAATGAAAGTTACACTTGATAGCTTATTTTATTTTATATGAATTTCACCACTATCACAAAAGGTTTCCAAATGTGCCTGTTGGATAGATGATCAGTTATTCATAGATCAGTTATACCCTCGATAAGTGTTGTTCCAGTTTGCCTCAAGGCAACATGTATTGAAGGCGCAAAAGTTCAAATTGCCATTTTATTAGACGCCCACATGTCCTAATTCCAGCCATCTTGATTTTGGGAGTGAAGAATAGGCAGGGTGAGATTTGTGTATTGAAGATATTAATTGGAGGAAGGCTAGATGGAATTTTGAGTGGATTGTGAGTAGGTTTATGAGTTGTTGTATTGTGTGTTTTTTTATTTCACCTATTATTATTATTATTAATATTATTATATTATTATTATTATTATTATTATTATTATTATTATTATTATTTATATTCTGCTATATATCATTTAAAAGACACCACAGAGTTCCCGCAGCTTTAAATAGAGACATAAATTTTGTTTTACTTAGCGCTGTGTGCCACAAATAATCACCTAAACAGGAAGACATGCAGAAAGCCATTTACATATGTTTGCATGCAAAAGCCAATGACGGAAACTGTTTGTGACACGGTGAATAGGCTATCTGCTTCCCTGATATAAAGTACAAAGAGCCAAGATGATTACCAGAACCAGTTTTGCCGTGTGCCTTTCCATTGCGTGAAATTCGCAATTTTACTTGCCCAGAGCCATCTCCCCAGGCATTATTCCGCGTATAAAATGCAATCTACTATGTTATTGAGTTGCATGAGAATTGCATCATTTTGGGAGCTTCTCCACAATGCACCGGTACATTTACATCCATGTGCATTCAAAACCAAACAATGCACACGGGGCACGAAATGTGTTTCAATCCACGCTCTGCTGCGCCTTCACTATCTGTTAAATAATGAATTGCTTGCTATCAGATGAGAACTACAAACCTGCTTTAGGATAATATGTTGTTGGCTTTTTTTTATTTTCTTTCCCATTTCATTTTTTGCTATTTACCTCACATTGCTGTTTTCATGGAAAGTTAATGAAACAGAAAATTGTTCGAATTCAACTTTATAATTTAGCTCAGGGTGTTTGCTGCTGTTGCTGCTGTCTATAAATTTCGTACATATATTGTTGTTTTATGTTTGATTTCATCTTTCACTGAGGCTCTATGGCCCGCGTTGCTTTAGCTGGAAACTACAAAATGTCTTTATAGAGCCAGGAATTGACATTTAAATCTAATTCAAGTCAATTTCTCAGTCTGTATTTATTACCTTCTGTACATGCATTGACAGACTGATAAAGTATTGCCTACAGCCCGTTCTGCTCAATAGTACGACTGCACCTTCTCAGGTGTTTGCAAGGCTCAATATTTCACATTGATCTGCCTTTTACAGCCAAGGGCATATGTAAATGATGACTGACTGATGGCAGATACAAACAAAGGAATATCTGTAAAATATTCTATATTCTATATTGAAAAGTTGAAATATGTACTGTCAGTGCATTTGCCGCATCTGTTTCACACTTATAATTGATTATTGGATGTAATAATCAACTCATTCCATANATTCAACATTCATACTAAATAAAAACACAGACCAATAATAATGATTTAAAAAGTTGACATAAGTTTATTAAATTGAAATTAAGGGGCAAATTCAATGCTGCTTCGCCCAGTGTTTTCCCCCTTATGGTGTTAGTGTAAAGGAGAAAACTCACAACTTTTTAGCTTGCGGCTATTTAGCTGCAATCTTTAAGTACTATAATAGACGCGAAGTCTTAAGTGTGGATTGAATCGACCCCATAGACTATAATTAGAGACTAAAATTTAGGGTTGATACATATATGGCTATACAGGTGGGAATCAACTGCAGGAATCTTAAAGCGACAAACCATGTTGTCAAAAAGGCCCCCGTGGCCATTTTGCACACAATTGGGGCAAGGGGCTTTGCACAATCCGTCTTTCCTTACAAGCCCCAGTTTTTGAGGCAAGTGTATTAATCTTATTAGAGTCCTGGGTTTTATAATGGCTTACATGCAAGAGGAGGTTACCCCCCTCACACGTATGGAATTGGCTTGTAGATGGAGCTTGTGGGAGGGCAAATTATTCAATTTGGACACATAGAGTGCATCCCTCCCACATTTAGAGACAAAATGGGACAAATAAGTCCCGTCCCTGGGTCCGCCCAAGTCCCGCCTTGCCCAAGGTACATTTGGCTCCACCCATGTCTTGCTTGATTCCGCCAAACCACACCTCATCACTACATCAATTTATTTTCTATTAAAAAAATCCTCAATTTTACCAGTTTGACAGTGTGACAGTCACCCAAAAGCGAGACCGTTCCACAAAAATTAAGACAGTTGGGAAGCTAAGTAATCTCTGTGGTGCCCAGTCTTCTCAACCTTCCACATTTTACATGAGTCTTTGTTTCATTTCATCTTTTAATTTTTACAGTGTTAAGCTGGGTACACATCAGAGCGATACATGTAGTCGATCAGCTGATTTGAAAGATCTCTGCTAATGATCTACAGCTGCAAGAGGAACCTGTCTGTAAACAATCCCAGAAACCTTTGCTTCAGTAATCTGCTGTAATTACATACTCATTCCAAGGTGGCTTTAAATTGAATTATGAATTTGAAGGATTGTGTGTCAGAACACACTGACGTTTTTCTGCAGACATTGTTTATCAGAAATATTAGGAGTTCCAACATATCAAACGACCAGAGGTTGTGTGCAATCATCTTGCAGCATGTTGAGTACACACTGAACAAATGTATTTTATTGTGTGATTGACACAATAATGTTTCTGAGGTGTACCCTGCATTAGCAATCAAACCATGACTGACACATTTTAAAGGCTCTACAGGTGGTCCTCTTATCACTTGGCATTCTGCGAGGAGACATGGAAAATATTGACTACTGATGCTCCCTGCAGACCACCACTGGGAAACATTTCTCTAGATTACTAATTACAACCAGTCCCTCAACAAAAGAGATCGATCTGTCAATGGATCATTCCAGTTTTTTAGCAGAAGTTATGTCTGCTTGGTAATAAAGAACATTTTGTCAAAAGGGTGGGCTACTCTTTACTTGGGGCCTGTAATTGATTGAGACTTAAGCAGTACTTAGTTGCAAAAAAGTGAACTTTAATTTAGCTTTGTATACCAAAAAAACTGAGGTTTAATTGCCATACAAGTGGATAAAACCACTTGTAAGTTGCTGTTTCGCCGCAGCGGGAAGTTACTGTACCGGGGCCCATAATTTCTCTTGGCGGCCTTAATAAAGAGATTTGTTTTGGAACCCTGAGTAGTTTAGTATGTAAAAAAATTCTGTTCTGATATAGAATGTGTTTGTTTTACTGGGTAAGTCTCCTCTAGTGTCAATCATGTTATTCTCTGAGTCCTCAAATGTCTTTTTTATATGTATATATAAAGAAACAATTATGTAAATGTCTGTAGTGATCGATAGATTAGACATTCGTTTTGTATATACAGTGATGTGTTCTGTTGGATATTTGTTCAATGCTGTCCTCGCCTTTTTTACAAAATGAGAAGAATAAAATTCCTGCCGAAGACTGTTTTTCAAGGGAATTAAACACATTTTCATATATTCTACAATTTAAGACAATAAATACTGAAACCTGTAAAAGCCAAAATAAAATTTGAATTCTGGGTCCTGATAATCTCGATCTATACATTGTGATGTGTGTAATTTCAACAAAGTGGCCATTTCAAAGCCTGTTGATAGGGCATCACCCCCTTCTCATGGTTCTGGATCTGGTCTCTTGACCAGTTACTGGAGATGTTGAATTGGGATTCATAATCCATGTAAATAGAAAAATTATGTGACCAGGACTCAAAGTGAGAATTTTAAAGTGTGGGATAGGGCGCTAAGATCCGCACTCTTGAATAAACCTCAACCTCCTCCAGTCTGGAGGGGCAGGCTTATACAAGGGGGCACTTTTATATTTCTAAAGGGTATCTAATGTTTTCGCACCATGCTGTCAATAACTTTGAAAAGTTGTAGTTCCAATGCTGTGTTCCTTAAGTCATACTGTATATAACCGTGCTATTGGAAACGTCACCTGGTTGCATTAGTTCATCCTTTTGACGCATTTTCTAAAATCTACATGTGGCGGAGCCAGCCATGCATACTGCAACATGGCTGTATGTAAGAAACGTTATAAAGTCTCACATCTGTATGTTAGGGTTGCCAATGTTTTACTTTTCCCTCCTGGTAGAAATCATGCCCAAAGCTCTGTCCACTACATAATAAAAGCCTCTAGCAATTGGTGGAACTTGTTGTCAGCCCATTCTTAATAACTATCAGAGCTTGTGGTAGTGACTTCATTAAATAACTAAAGCTTTAGTCCGAAAAAATGACTGTCTCTTCCAGGGTTCTAGAAGCATCCCGTGAAAATTAGGGAGAGANGGCAACCCTGATATATGCCATACTGCAAGTGAGATACTTCCTGCTTACAAATCCTTAGACGTAATAGAAAAGAATAATAGATGGAGCCTAATGAGATGAAAAGTAGGTGGGCACAAAGTGACCCAGCCCCCCCAACTTCAGTACACCTCCATGTTTAATATGATGCTTAGCTGGAGAGGCTCATTTTATGGCTCTNTCTACTCTGATAGTGAATCATTTAAAACTTTCCCATAAGAATTGGAGAATGATTTAATGTGCTATGACAAGCACTCACAATTCACCCCAAGTGAATAGCACAACACATTTTGTTACCTGACATATAAGACATAACTCAGAGAACTTGGGCCAGATCCTCATTTAAGATTTTTCCATTTCTAGTTTACAACGTTATGACCGCATTTTCTCATTGTATTCCGCTAGCATGTCCTCGAACAGACAGGTTATTGGCCAATTACTTGTTCAGAACTCCTTCCAGTCACATGCACATCGTTCTACGGAAGCGGTTTGTGCAGAGCAGATTCGTATGGAAGATCCATAGGTCCGGCCCACTCTGTACAATTTAAATGTTTCGCTCTGTGTAAATCCGTATGCTCAGAGTGAAAGCGCACTCCATTTATNCAACACTAGTTTTGCAGATATTCTCCACGCGTTAGGTACAGAAGTCCCAGTTTTTGGGCACTGCATGTGCAAATCACGTACCTTCATTACATCTGTGAAAGGTCCCTTGTAATTAGTAAACTGAGCTTTAATCAAGCTATGCATCCATTTCTTTTTCCATTTATTAATATCCCTGTGATGGTTCTATCGCCTTTAATCTAAGTGCATTTCTAATATTTTGTTACAATGCTTTGTTAATTTAAAAAGCTGCTTTAAAGTAAAAAGCCAGAATGTACTTTATTTTTTTTAAATCTATGCAGACCTTTCAGACATAAGGGCGGATAGCCTTTCTTTGAAGTCATATGAAAGTAAAATACAAAATACTTGTNCTTTTGTTAAATATTAGGAAGCCAGGCTCCTGTTGGGATTTCACACTGCCTAACTACTTCTGTCCCATTTTNTGTCTTTTTCTGTAATAAGACCCATTGCACCTCATACGTACTCGTATAAAGTGTGTCTGCCTTCTGCTTTGTCACGTTCTGTAACTCCTTCCCATTGAAAGGCCCTGTGAGGTTCAAACATCTTACATGTAACAAAGCATTGGCTTTCTACCAGTCATGCCACATATTCAACTTATGTACTTTCATACTCGCATTGTCCTGATTTCTATAGTCTAGAGACTAAAATATTTAAATATTTGTATATTATAATAGCAAAAAAACTGTAAAATGACATTGTGCTATGATACAAGAACTTAGAGAATATAATGATAATGGTGTTGATCAAGATANTGATAATAATAATAATAATAATAATAATAATAANAATAATTCATATTTATACAGTTATATATTTATAGTATAAAAAAATGAGTACAGGTAAGTTTTTTTAACTTGTTTTTTTAATGTTTCCAATATACTTGATTACATGCATCTACCACTAACATATTTGGCACTTTAATATCTGATTTATACTGTTTAAATAAATACATATTAGCTTACAGTTTTCTAATACAGATCAATTACTTGTAGGCTGCTGAGGCAAAACAAAGGGATCCAGTGGATCAATCACTTAGTTATAGATTGTTGTGGTGAGACAAAGGGATCAATCANTTAGGGAACTTCTGGGGTTTCGCCACTCGCTCATAAACGTTCATGTTTTACATTTAAATCTGAGAACTGTTGCTGCAGAATGGATATATTTTTACATGTAATTGTTATGCTATGTAGTGATATCTGTATGATTAATTAATACTAATAAAATACTTTAGTGTAAATCATTTTATCTTAGGTTCAGTTTCATTTTGAAACATTTACAATATTTCTCATTTTTGGATACGTGATTCCACTGCCGGTGAAGACTGTGGGGGCATTAAGTAAAGAATCAGTTATTGTCACAATATGCGTCCACATGACATGATGCAATCTTTAATGTTTCACACTTGTGAAAGTAGAAAAACAGAAAGAGGAGCACATGGGTAGACTTAAATGGTAATGAAATGTATTATTTAAATTGTACACAATAAAAATATATAAATAAAAAGAACACAAGTATACACTTATAAAACAATTGTCTAAGTGATCCACATCTGTTAAACTGTCCTGGGAAGCAAAGAGGAGTATGTATTAGGCGGCACCATTAATATATTCCATAGATATGATGTGTCGTCTCAAGCTTAACTTTGGGTTTTGCAGATAACCTTTATATTGAGGAGTAATATGAATAAAGTAAAGTAATTGTTCAATATATTGAGAAAGAAAAAAAATCAGATGTTTCTTCTGATAGCCCCGGTTAATATATGTTAATCATAACAATGTTAAATGTCCCGAAAGGATATTAAGAGATTGCCAAAAAGCAGATGGATAATAATATGGTCCTTTCTCAGGAAAAAGCTTTGAGCAGATTAACCGGTATAATATACCAATTGTGATTTATAGTCAAAATATGTAGCTGATGTATTTGGTGACCTTTCTTACCCTTGCCTTATTGTCACCGTTGTTCGGGGTATTGGTTCACACAGGTGTTTGATGGATGGAAGGTATGGAGTAGTCCGTCCCCAGCCGCTGGTGTTCGTGTCTCTCACTNGTGTCTGCACGTGATGCTCTATTAGCGGCTGCTGGGTTTGGCTACCTGCTTCTCCATGGGTATGAGTTTCGTGCCGAAGGTTATATGCAGAGGGTAATTGAAATATAGGTCACAGTTCCGGTTCCAAAGCTTATTTCACCGGAGACAGTGAAAAGGCTCCAGTGGATGGTTCTTCCCAGTATTAGCTCCTCTATAGATCATACATCAGATGTGGTCACAGAGATAGATAGCACTCTGACCNGTTTCTCCATTTCTTCAGAGAGTGTGATCCTCAGTACCCTCCTCCTCCTCTGATATATAGCTCCAAGGTGGGGGATAATTAATTAATCAATGTGTGTTCGTTAAAGTGATACTACAACTTTTCTTTCATAATGGCATTCAAAAATCATACACAACATATATGCAGAGAAATGTCAATTATCTATGTAACCTGAGCGAGCTAGCTAAGAAAAACAGTAAGACAGTAAGAGAAGGCGATGGCAAGGCGATGGCACAGGCAGTGCGGGAGCTCCTTCTCTTCTTTTTCTTCCACATCCTTCTTCCCCTGGTTGGTTATGTTGGTTTCTTTTCAGTTCTGGTATGAGTATGCTCCAACAAAAAGCAGATACAGGTCGCAGTAATTATGTTGTGTGCTTTTATGGTGACAATGACCCAAATGGTGTATCTCAAAATACTCGACATCATTCAAGAGTTGTCCATGGCCTGAACCCATGTTGTGGTGGCCGGTGTCATTTTGAGGTTTTGTACTGTACTGTACACTGTACACGGTGCAATACAAAAAAAACGAAAAAAAAAAGCCCATTGTTTATGGAGACAGATATGGGTCAAAGTTTGTGCTTTGTTCATTAGCGTTTGTTTAGTTCAGATAGTATGTAAAACTCATATATAATATATAATATTATAATCTCTTTAAGTACTGGACTAAAAACGAATATGATATGTTTCCCAAGTAACTAAAATGAAGAAATTGAAATGTGGAGATGTTGCCCATAGAAACCAATCAGTCTAGCTGACATTGTTTAGTATGTAATAGTAAAGTGAAATTTGATTGGTNNCTATGGGCAACATCTCCAGTTTTCTTCCCTTTGACTGCAGGTAAATATAATCTTTCTAACCGTTAGCCACGTTGTGAGTGTTCATGTAATAAGGACATTTTAGAGGAGTTCATATTTTATTTCACAGCTCCCGTGATAAAACTACTGCTTAAAATAAACTTTCTATGAACAAGATGCAGACTTCTATTTTAATTACACTGATGTAGGATGTGTTGGATGATTGCCCTGTATTCCATTAATTTAAGTCCTTGGTTAAATGGGTATGTGGAGCAGTCTATAATATTCACTGATTGTTTAATAACTTTCAATTAATTTGGAAATAATCCTGAATGTGGATTCTGCTTTTAATTATGTTCTTCTTTGAATTACTATTGTGTTGAGTTTCTCCTTAATAAGTCTAAATTTCATTGTAATCCCAGATAGGAAAGTGTTTGCCTTAAGTGGTACAATGTGCCAAACTCTTCAGTTAATGTACAGGGGGGGGGAGTTCTCAGGGGGTATACACATTTTTGCGGAGGAAGCAGTGGCATATGTTCTTCTATAGAGTATGGATGAGCGAGGTGAAGCAATACAGCAGGGTGTGTATTTTCCAAATTTCATCTGACTCTATTCTCCTCCAACAGTTTCTATTTTAAATTAATGTGTAAGAATGCCGAAATATCCCTGTGTATGCACCCATTTATAACCCCAACACTCTTCCCGGACTGGAGGGGCTACCTTCTTAGAGTTAGACTGTGGGAAGGGGAAGTTTATGGTTAGACTGTGGGAAGGGTAATGGTAACAAGAGGGGGAGATTAGGATTGGGTGGGTTCGCAGAAGGAAAAGATTAGAGGTGGGCTCTGGGGAGGGGATGGAGCATAGAAGAGGAGGGTTAGGCAGCACAGAGAGGACGCATCAGAGAAAGGGAAGGTTATGATTAGGCTGTGGGAAGGGGAAGGTAATGGTAACAAGAGGGGGAGATTAGGATTAAGCTGCGAGGAGGTGGGTGGGTTCGCAGAAGGAAAAGATTAGAGGTGGGCTCTGGGGAGGGGATGGAGCATAGAAGAGAAGGGTTAGGCAGCACAGAGAGGACGCATCAGAGAAAGGGAAGGTTTAAATTAGGCTGTGGGAAGGGGATGGTAATTGAATAATAGGGTTAGAATTTATCTGTAGAAGAGGGATGGATCAAAGAACAGGAAGGTNATGATTAGACTTTGGGAAGGGGAGGATTGAAATTATGATTGGGAATAGGGTTTGAGGAAATTTTACAGATGNGATACCTTATAAAGTTTCTAAAACACTGCAGATTTATCCCAAAGTTATGCTATTATGTTTTCACACCATTCTGTCACTAATAATAATACTGCAGTATCAACAGTAACAACTAGGTGGCGTATCAATACAGGAGATAACCATTGTCACTGGTAAGACAACCTCTGTGTGCTNTTACACATTACTGCAGACTTTTGACACATTTCCCGAAATCAACATGTGGTGGAGCCACACATTTATACCATGACATAGCGGTATTTTAAAAACGTTATAAAGTGTCACATCTGTACCTGTCAGTGATTTTGAACACTATAGGGTATATTTAATATGCGGTGAGATTGCAGTGAGATTGGAAAGTGGGGATGTTGACCATGACAAGCAATCAGATTCATGCTCTCAGTTTCATTTTACACACTGATGAATGTGAACTCGAATCTAATTGGTTGCTATGGGCAACATCCCCACTTTTCAATCTCACTGCAATCTCAGCGCTTAGTAAATTTAGGCCTATGCCATCAAAGAGCCCTCTGCAGATGCTAGAAATGTATTTATATAAACAGTGCTACTTTCTGCAACACATTTTGTGCGTTTTTCCTATGCTGTGTACACCATTTTTTTTTTATTAGGGAAATTGTGTGTCATTTACTAGTTCTTATTGCTGTTATTATTGCTATCTTATTGCTGATGTAAATNTCTTATCTAACAGTAATTATTTGCCAATCACACTGGTTTATGGCGGTGCCAATCATACTTTTATGTGTCAGCTTGGCCCTCCCCTTTAAAGTGGAGTAAGTGCTGTATGTCTTTCACACGCTAATGCCAAGCTGCATAAACCCTAACATTAAGCTGACTGACTGTGAAGCTCATACAGGGTTTGTGTCAGCTGTAATATAGATTCCTCCCTGCTCTCTCCACAGAGCAGCGTGACAATCCAAGCAGTGTCTTATTTTCTTTTCAAACTAAGTTGCTCTCAAGTAGAGTCTGATAAAGTGGATTGCCGCTATATGTGTCTTATTATTTACTATGCTTCGTTTACACAGGGGAAGATTACAATGCAATGTTGTATAATCAGAGAATCAATTTTACATTGTATTGANTACAAGCCCTGTGGATCTTAGAATGTAGCTGCGCTTCATCAGACACTTACCTTTTTTATTCCTGTGTTTCTGCTGTGATTGTGTTGTGCACGGTTTTGGCCAGTAGAGGGAGCCAGTTTGGACAGGAACGGGAACTGGAGATGTGATAGAAAGGGAATGGGCAAAGTATGACATTGTTTCTTAAGGTACCTACCCATACAAATCTGAGACAGAAATCATACCCTAGCCAAAGGTCAGCCAGGCCATGCTGTCTCCAATGAGTGATGACCCTATGCAAGTGCCTTATGAGTCTAGAGGACAATACACTACTGATGCAATTTGGAAATTATTTAGGGCTAAATTATTTAGGTTGTTGTCAACCAGTAGATGTGTTGTACTCACTAATTCATATATAAAAAGATTTTAAAATATAAGTGGGCCCCTCTATGGTTCAATGTGAAACAGGTTTTTGAGAGGAGAAATGTTGGTGGTCAGGAACAGACATCGGTCAAGGCCCCCACTATATCCCATCAGTAAATAATAAATAAATATATCTTAAATTTAAATAAAAAAATATATACAATAACATTTTTGTCGCAGAAGAAAATAAACATAAAATGTTTGCTCCAGAAATGCCTTTGTCTTCTGACTATTATAATAAACTTTTTCCTAGTATCTGCAGTATGTACTTTTATGTACAGTGCTTTAAAATGTAAGCCTAAATGTTAATGACATCTTTAAGTAAACAACCGTTGAAAGTACCTTAATAAATATAATAATAAAAAAATCCATAATCTTTACATAAAATAGGTTGAATATCTTGGTATAATGCAACATTTAATGAAGGTGTTCAGCAATAAGTCTGGTTTATAACATGGTAAGTTTCAGAATAGATCAGTAGTTATCTGTGAGGCGTATTAAGAAAAGGGCAGACTTTAAAAGAATAATAATAATAATAATAATAATAATAATAATAATAATAATAATAATAATAATAATAATAATAAAACAGTGAGCCGTTCTATAAGATATTTCAAAAATCTTGTACAAGAAAAGTTAAAGTTGATGTTTTAGCTCCCTGTTATTTTGGATTTTATATCTACAATAATGCCGCANTGCCATTTGAGAACCAGCTCCTTTGCTAATGCTTCATAAAAGAGATTATGTTATGCCTACTAGCACATATGTAACTGTACAGTACCTTATCATCATTCAGCTGCATTCAGAGATAGCACAACCATTCAGACAGGCATTTCTCATTCCTCAACCATTATACATGAGTTACAGAGATGGAACATAAGATTGGTGAACAAGGTCGTCCAATAATGCCAAACAAGATAGATATACAGATGTGACACTTTATACCTTTGCTAAAATGCTGTCATTGCACTGCATTTATCACGAAACCATACTAATATTGTTTCACGCCAAATTGCAGTTCCATAGAAATAGCTAGGTGGCGCTGTTGCATAT
>JABWIB010004943.1:0-20921 GCA_016617825.1 Platyplectrum ornatum
TCTTTGTTCAGTTTTCATCACAGATTCCATTTACAGCTAGCTGTTGATTGAGGCCTACTCACATGAAGGGACCAAGGTACAGGTGAACCCTGTACCCCGACAGAAGCGATCCCCCCATGAATGTTCCCTATTTCCCTCTCCCTGCATGTCTACTGTTCAACTCTTACTTAATGTTCCCTGACCAATTTTTCCTATGTGTCTCAAAGCCTGCCTCCCCCTGATGGTCCCATGTCCTCCTTGTGGATCTGGGGTCTGGTTCCACAGTAAAGTTTTATACAGTTTTCCAGTATTTTGCTGATGGTAAAAATGCAAACAGCTTTATATATATATATAAAAAATTTTTTAACCCCTTATTGACACGGCCTATTTGGTCCCTAATGACCAAGCACTATTTCAAATATGACGTGTCACTTTATGTGGTAATAACTTTTTAATGCTTTTACTTATCCAACTGATTCTGAGATAGTTTTTTTCGTGACACGTTGTACTTTAAGTTAGTGGTAAATTTTAATTGATACAGTCTGTATTATGTCATGAAAAATGCGCAAATTTCATGAAAAATGTGTTTAAAATGTTACAATTTCTGCTTGTAACACGGATAGTCATACCACACAAAATAGTTAATAAATAATAATTTAAATATATCTTCTTTTTGTTTCCATCAATTTTTAAATCTCCTTTTAATTTTTTAGGGCGGTAGGGGGCTCATAAACTTGGTAGCAATTTTTCACAATTTTAAAAGTTTCAAAAATTTAGGGGCCAGTTCAAGTTAGATGTCACTTTGAGGGGCCTGCATGATAGACACTCCCATAAATGACCCCATTTAGAAAACGGCACACCTGAAACTATCCAAAACAGCACTCTGGAATTTGGTTAACCCTTTAGGTGTTTAACAAGAATTAAAGCAAAGTGAGGGTAACATTTTAAAATTTCCTTTTTTTTAGCAAATTTTTCATGTTGATCCAATATTTTTGGTCCCCCTCCCCAGCAGCAGTAAAGATGGCAGCTATCAGTGACATGTACATGTATGGCACTTGTCATTACGGACCTTCCCGCTGCGCCGTATATATACGGCGCAGGGCGGGAAGTGGTTAAATGTAAGAATTTTTGGTTTACAAAATTGCACTCACATAGATATCTTCAACTTTTACTGTTACAAGACATCTGTCTGGCTGCACATATTTTATGTTCCATTCATACTCGTTTTCAGAAAATTTTAAATTTACATAGTATATATAAATTTACAATACATTCTTGCTCTTTCCATATCCAGTCTAATTCTAAGCAATATTAATGTTGTTAAGAGGATGATTCATAAATAATAAAGATGATAAAAAAAATGTATAAATAGTAATACATTCCAACAATGAGCCTCAGAAACCACAAACAAAATACTGTAAAATGTGAATATCAAGCATGGGACTTGCCTGAGGTGTCATCTGTTTTCTCTTTCCTTGTATTATCTTCCTATTTCCCTAGATGCTGACTTGCTCCATTTAATAACCCTTGAACCTTTTAACAGCTCCTCCTGGCAATTCTTTGCTACACAAATGTTTGTTACCAATTATAACACAAGTTTGCATAATATTAGACTAGATGCAATTGGTATATAATTATTGGTATGTAACTATTATGCAATAGGTAAAGGCTGGGCCAAGTTGCTAGTTGCTAGATAGCATATATGGCATCCTATACGGTAGAACAAACCAGTTTGCAAGTTATAGATTTCATTAGCAATAGCTTGTTAGACAGGCTACCACACATTTGGTGATTGAAATTTGGTCTTTTAAAGATTGGTTGGTTTCTAATAATGTTTAGCAAAAGATTGAGGTGAAGATTAATGAACAGCATGCATGACTGCCTTTATCGAAAGTGGGCCTGATCCTGATATTATATATTTCCATGCCTAAGTTACAATAATATTGTTTCAATGTGCTCCCATTGCACACCCATTGCATTGATGGAAAAATGTGCACTTACTTAACTCAACTTACTTTACTTAATTAACTACTTAATTAAGTACAAGAATAAGTTGGCACAACTTATTTTAACCTTGTCTTACCTATCTGAAGCAATCTACACAAAAATCTTTTTTCTTTCTGAGAATGCATGGAAACATCCACTCTATGGGGAATAAATGCCTGTCGCTTATGACAGCGCAAGTAAGTTTACTACATGCTAACATTGGTCATTTTCCAGTGTTGATGATGTATATTACTTAAATAATGTATGAAGACAGAATTTAATGCCAGCATAACATTATTTCTTGTACAGATATTTTGAACCATAAATCATGACCAAAAACACACATATGTTCTGTAATGTGTACAGTTTAACAGTGTGTACTGTAAGTATGTGTGTGTTTGTATCTCCTTTAAAGCTATTTCATAGTTATAGCTTTCATACATTATAAGATGATTTGTGTGTTATGTTTAATATTTACATTCTATAACAAAAACTATGAATAAATGATGTATTACCATGAAAATGTAACAAGAGATGAATTATTTTTTACTAAATTCTGATAGTGAAAAAAATTGATTAAGACATTAAAGTTTTACGTCTATATAATTTAAGTTACCTCTTTGTTCCACTTCTATAGTTGGAGATGCAACAAAGGAAAAAAAGAAGAAAAGAAAAGGGTTAAAATTCATTATTATTAATGAATAATATACATTTTTTGTTTTACATTTTTTGTTTTAATAACTTCAAATGTATTCATTTAAAACAATCAACATAGTCCATGTGTCCAGAGAAGTATGCAAACTGTGGCTCTCCAGGAGAACTACAATTCCCAGTATGCCTTAAATACATAGACTTAGTTGATACCTTACAAAGCATACTGGGACTTTGACAACCATGAGATGCAAAAATGGTAAGTTTTATACAATTTACATATACAATTATTCATACAATTTTATAGAATTATATAAATAAATGTGGCATGTTAATGATTGAGAACCACAGCTACATAGGAAACAGGATTGTTTTTGGGATGATCCTAAAATACTTAGCCCTTATTAAGTAAAAGTATTCTCTTTCCGTAATTGAGAAGTAATGTGCATATGCATAAAAAAAAATTCAAGCCAGCTGTTTGATTTCCAAGTTTTTTGCCCCCCCCCCCTTACCCTCTGTTCCACCGTCATGTACCGTTTATCTTGTTGCTATTGTTTAAAAGGATGACAGACCTCGTTTGTGCTTCATATTTTATTGTAAACTGTCTTCTGTTATCACAATAAACGAAAGTTAAAAAAAAAAAAAAAAAAATTCAAGCCAGAGCCATTGTCTTGGAAGAAGGCAGCCAAGGATTGCAATTAAGGAGTAAGTATAACCAGCCTACATCTATGGAAAATATTGTAAATTGTAATGTAAAATTGTAAAGCACTACTTAATCTGATGGTACTATATAAAAACCTGTTAATAAATAATTAAATAGCCAGCAGCTTAAACATGTTTATATACCCTCCAACATATGTTAACAACAGTCAGTAAACATGTATACATTTATAAAATTACGCGAGTGTGTTGTGTTGTGTATTGTGATAATTAATTTGGTCTATCCACATTTATAGTTTTAGTTTTTGTTGTTGCCGTGTACTCCAAACGTTCAAGGCAAGTTGCTTTTGAAATGTTTGACTGGTGCACATTCACTATAACAATAGAAAAAAGGAGTACAGAGCTGACACTATCAGTTTATTCTCAGATGGCCCATAAATAAGCATGCACATATGGTATTTAATAATTTTACTAAATATATATATTTTAAAAAAACTTAAAATCATCACATTCACAACATCAATAATAACTCTGGAAAGTCTTGTACTCTCATGAAGTGATTTCCGGCCAACAGTGCAGACAGACTATACTGTTCGTTAGGTATTTATAGTTGAATGTACTATTAGGGATTATAGATGAAGTTAACTTGACGAAGTGTAAGACAAAAATGGTAGATGGTATTACCAGTCCTTGTATTTGAATCAGGTTTCCCTTCAATGGTGCAGGGACAGATGGTGTTTAAGTCCCGTCCGGGAACTTAAGCATTCGGGGAGTCCTGTGTTAGCGCACGTCCACCTAAATGGATTGTGCCGTCCACGAGTCTTCTCCTTTCTGCTGGTGTGAAGGCAGATGGTATCAAGTCCCATACAAAGATTCAAGCGTCCGGGGCGTCCTGTGTCAGCCCGCGTCCACCTCTGTGGGCTGTGCCGTCCACGTGTTTTCTCCTCTCCGCTTGCACCATGAGAATATTATTCCTGGCTATGTGGGTGGCCAGTGAACTTGTTTCCATTTATTTCAAACCGTGGACTTGTACCTGTTATCTGTGGGACGCTACAAGAGGAAACTCGGTAAAAGTATCGGAAAGGCAGAATGAAAAGTAGAAGAGAGACAGCAAAAGGGTGAGGGTTCACTCAAAAATAAGTTAAAATATATATATAAAGAAAAAATGCAATTTTCTCAAGTGTCAATCCACTTGAGGGTAACCGCCTGGAAAGGAAGGCAAACTCCTAAGAAGTGAGCTAACAAACATAAGGAATATAAGTAATATGTAATAAATTGAAAAGCAAAACCGGATGAAGGATTTATGAGAGATTTTCTAGAGAGTTGGGCAACCATGAGCGTTTTGGACTGTAAAGTCTGGGACTTTTTCACCTATTATAGTCTCGGAAACATTTATAACTGAAGTCCAGAAGCTCCGAATCACTGGGCACAACCACCAAATGTGAAATATAGAGCCCACCAGGCCCTGGCACCTCCATCACATATCGGGAACTGCAGGATAAAATGCTCTGGAGTACGGTACCACTGTGAGAGCAGTTTAACTTCCAGACGATTTCTGGAAGATCTTGGTCCACTGAGTTTCATCAAGAACTCGTCTGAGGTGTCGTTCCCACATTTTGAGAAATGGAGGAGGCAAGGGAAAGAGGTCTGCAAGAATCATCTTATAAATGCGGGAAATAGTATGTCTGGGGGGTTCGGACACTCGGCAGTGGAGACAGCGATCGAACATTGGTACCAATACGGTGTAGATAGCTGTGTCTCCATATCTCCATAACTCAGTGTCTTGTAAATTACCCTGAGTTTTGAGGTCAGAAAACTGGAGAACCTGTCCATGACTGACCAACTGACCGACACAAAAGAGACCAGCCTCATACCATTTAGCAAAATCTGTGAGGGGTAAACCTGGTGGGAAAAGGGGATTACCCAAAAGAGATCTCATGGGAGAGTCAGCGGATGAAATAGATGGTATCTGAGAGATCTTCTCATCTTCATTGTGGGGCCAATAACAGGGTGAGAGGTCTTGGGAGTGGAGAGTATCCAGGGGGCAATAGCTACTGGCAGGCCTAGAGAATGGCTTTCAAAGAGAATCCACTGTTTAGTGGGGAGCTGTAACCTCCACTGCAAGACGCTATTTAACAAGGTAGCCCGGTAATAGGAGTAGATATGGCGCAAAAAGTCCCAAGGAAAAATTTGTTGAGAAAAAGAAATTTTTTTTCCCAGTGACTTCACCTAGTCACATCTCTGGTCTGAAAAAAGAAATCTGACAGAGCTGCTGTGTGGTGCCCCTGTGGCCAGTGAGTATGTTCTGTGTTATGTGTTGTGTGTCTGTCTTATGTTTGTTATGTGCCTTATGTGTATTATGTGTGTGTCTTAACACAGAATTTTCATTGCACAGCATTTTTATTCATTAATTGAGTTACTACTTGAATGTGTGTATCGTCTGCGTCATCCATGCATTTGGCTGTAACACTGAATGAACCGGCTACACTATACACTACACACATTCACAAAGAAACTTTTATGAATGAAAACGCTGTGAAAATGGCTTTTCATATGGATGCAGTAACTACATGGAAGTTTCTCCATGTCAATAATAAACTGGCATGCCAGAATGTATTACTAACATGGTTACACATCCGGTAAATGCCTGTAAAATCCATATTTTTGCATATTGAATATGTCTTTTTAGGTGTGGTTAGGCAACATTTTTTTTAATTAATTAGGCAAAGTGTTGAAGTGTTATATATGTCTGGATGCTGTTTCTACTTACAGCTTGACCGCACTAAGGGTGATGTCCTTATTGAACCCTATTATTTTTTAGGGACGTTTTACATAGCACTTAATAGATACCAATTGGTACATATAGTTCTTCTCTTTATTCGTGCTTCAACTGGTGTCTCTCTAAAATACCAAAAAGTCTATCTATCAAATGAAATAGGAAATAAACAGAAGTATTTACATGTTAGAGGCACTGTCAGTAGGGAAACATCATAATATTCTGATAATTTGCAATAAAACTTAATTTTATTAAGTATCTTTAAAAATATGGTGAAATATTGGTTAAAAATGATAGATAAAGATAAAGAAAATAAATAAATTCTCTTCTTATGTATATTTATTATTAGTTAGTCTTCTTAAGAATTGGGAGGTAGTGTACACTCTCTGGGATTGGGTGATTAGTTGCTATGCACTTATTTATTCTTATTTGTTTTGATTCAATGAATAGTGGTGTTGTACTTTGTTATTAAATAGTATCAACCTTGATATATGTATTTATAGTATATAGCACCGTTTGTTGATAGTTCATACTGCTGCAGAGTCTGCTATAATAAGCTAGATTAGCACTTTGTATTCAGAGACAGCCTGCACCTTTTCACTGTCTGAGCAGGACTAGGCTTGTACTGTGTCTCCACATCAGCCTGCTTGTCTCCACCGTCTCTCTAGACGGCTGCGCTCACCCTTCTCTCCCTCCGCGGCGTGTAATCGCCGATATTACTATTGGTGCTGTCACTAATAATACCTCCCTATTTATATATATTTACAACTTATAAATTATTATAGAGCAATATTTGGGGTAGGTAGCGTGGGCTGTATAGCCTATGATTGTTTCGCCCTTATAGTTTTTACGAGGCAACCCCTCGTAAAAGTGTTGAAGTGTGTTATTTCCTATGCAAATTAGGAAATATGTGCATTTTGGTCACTTTGCAGGGATTGAATCGGGCCCTTATAGTGAACTCAGAGGATGTTCTTTACAGTATTTTTTATACATACAGTATCTGTTTGGGGTTTTTTGGTCCCATTTTTTAGTTCTGAAAATTGCTAAATATTTTTGGACTTGACCATGTTTTTTACATATCTAGACATATATAACTAGAATATGTGTATTCATTTTAAAAATGTCACTCTGTGTATTGTAAAAATGATTTTTTATCAAATAATAATAAAGTATTTTTTTACAAAAATTAACAATATATCTAACATTTTTAACATGAAAAAGTATATTTACAAATATTAACAATAAATAAGGGGTCAATCTGCACAAAGGATAATCACTTTATATTAGCCTTTATATTTGTTTATAAACAGGTATTTGCATTACACAGTTCCAACCATGGACAAGCTTGCACTTGTACCATGGTAAGGGAAAAGTGGCATTTGAATTCCTTTCCAGAGGTGATTCACAGAAATCACACTTAAATATTTGTAGTCATGTCCACTTTTAGGAGACAAAATAACAAGACTGGAGGGACAGCTTCTCTCCATAAGGGCATAAGAAGAAATTAAAAAGCAGATTACAGGTATGTTCCTATGTTTTTTTCCTCTAATAATGCTAAAAAAAATGATGTGTTAGTTCCCCATGCTCATGTTGAAGTTATTTAGAAGACACAGCAGCAGTTGACCTACAAGCTCAAAGCGATACACAAGCAGTGCAGGTTTCATGGAATGGGTATTCTATGACAAGTGACAAGAGATATTTGAAAACTCAGTGACAACAAATCCTTGCACTGTTCTCTAGTATCTGCTACACATAACCATCTATAGACCTAGAGGAAGAGGAACAAATAATGATGGACAGAATGTGCGCCTCTCCACTGCTCCTGGATGCAGGGCCGCCATCAGGGGGGGGGACAGCCGGGCCTACTGTCCCGGGCCCGGCCGTCCCTCCACCTCCCAGCAGTGGCCCGGCACTTCGTGTGTCCCGGGCCCGGCCAATCTTGACGGCGGCCCTGCCTGGATGACACATTGTCTCTACTTGGAGACTCTCAGACAACAGTGTCACTGGAAGTGAGTACCAGCTCCTTAGAAGAGCTTCCAGTGGCAACTACCACAATATAAGCACCGGGTAATGGCGGCCCAAGATGATAAAAGGGTTAAGAGATTTTTAGAAATTTAAGTCAGTAGCTCTGGACAAAGACAGAAATCGTCTGTGCACCAGGATCACCTGTGCACTGTTCTTTAAGGCAGTAACTCTGGACAAAGCCCATCCCCTACCTATTCATCCCAACAATTAAATCCCTACCATAGGCCCTATTATGCCAGTCCCACTGCTGCGTATCTTTCAAGTGCTCCCCAGCCTTAATACCAGCAAATTCAAGACAAGCATAAGGGTAGCACAGAGTACCCTAACCCTGAGTTTTGTAGTCCTCCAAACTCCGAAACAAATCTTTATCATTTATAATTTACATATTTTGCATATTTTTATGTTCATGTTTACATTTATACTAAGTATAATTTATAAAAAAAAAATAACATTTTTATATGTTAAAAAAAGAAAACTTGTTGTGCAAGTGGTGATTATTGAGCAGTTTTTTGTTAGGTTTTTAAATAAATATATTACAAAATGATTCAAGTTTATTTTTTATTGAACAAAAAAAAAACCAATTTTAATGTTAACCCAAAGTCCATGTCTTTCACTCATCACAAAATGTGGATAAGATGGCGGCGATGGTGTTTATTATTTCTTCACAGGTATTTGTACCCTCAAAAGAAATCTTCACTCGGCACTTCAGAAGGTTCCTGGATGTTCCATTACAGGAGAAACTGGTCCTTTTACTTGTTCTCAGGAGGCGCAATGATGGGGATGTGTGTCCTTGTCTATGGCCGAGCACACTGCAGATATCCACAACATATGAATCCAGCTATGGTTTTATCAAGCCGCCGTCCTTCCGGCAAGGAGATGAAGCAAAGAAACAGTGTCTACAGCAATGCCTTGGTGACTTCATGCACAACAATGCACACTGTTTATCTCTGAACAGACAAGATATTGTACGGTATTCTCCTGGGGTAGCATACCACCACAAAGCGATAACCAGCCTTCTGCTTGAATAAATGGGTTTCCTGCAGTGGGTGGTCTGCCTGGCGATGACTGGGGAGATGGCGTCCAGCAGGTAGTAAAAAGTTTCATGTGACATTCTAAACTGTGTGTGGTCAAACGCTTCCACAGTTTGCATGAAAGACTCACTGCACCTGGATCTTTAGTATTGTTTTAACCTTCATGATTTGTGTTTGTACTGTGTTTATATTCCATATATAGTTGTTGGTTTCGTTTGATACTCCAGTGGTTGCCACTAAGGGCTGTGATCTCCTGTATGACCACCACAGTAGCCTATCCATCAGTAGCTCTACTTATACATAGAACCAAACAAATTGATTAGAGATCTATTGTCACTAGCCGCCGCGACTAGCGCGGCGACCTCCGGGTTCTCACCTCTCCTCGTTCCCGCGGCGTTCTGCGCATGCGCCAGCGGGATTCTGCTTCCGGGGTCAGGCGTCCTGTTTTTATGGTGAGGGCACCTGTGGCCAATCAGCAACCGGCGGGAAGTTTAAAGGACCGGCAGTGGCTCCTCTTCACTGCCGGTTATAGCGTCGGTGGCAGCCTTGCTGTTTTGCTAGCTAATCCCTTCAGCCTCTGGGTTATCTCTCCCTCTCGGATTCCTGCTCTGCTGAGTGCCTGGTATATCTATACTTCTGTTTGTCAGCGCTCTATTGAGGGCCATACTGCACTGTTGTCATCTATTGTGCATGCTCTGCTGAGTGCCTGGTATATTTATACTTCTGTTTGTTCAGCGCTCTATTGAGTGCCATACTGCACTGTTGTCATCTATTGTGCATGCTCTGCTGAGTGCCTGGTATATTTATACTTCTGTTTGTTAGCGCTCAATTGAGTGCCATACTGAACTGTTGTCATCTATTGTGCATGCTCTGCTGAGTGCCTGGTATATTTATACTTCTGTTTGTCAGCGCTCTATTNTACGGGTTTACCCGTAATCACTGCCTGTGTATCTGTGTGCGCTCTGCTGAGTGCTATATTCCACTGAGTGACACCTGGCTGTATGCGCTCTGCTGTGTCTCCTGGTGTCACTGACCGGGGGCCGCGACCTGCCGGGTGTTTGCAGCTCCAGCCTATCCCCACCATTAGGGGCTCTAGTGAAGACAAGACCTCGGTTAGACTCCGCGCCTTGGGAGGTGGCATCCGGGACCGTAACAAGGCCCCAGTCAGACTATGCACCCTGGTGCGCAGTTATCCTTGTGTACAGTATGTAGCAATGTAAAGTCGCAAGTAAACTTATGAGAGAGGAAAAAAAGCGCTCCTTGTCTGTCAACAGAAAGTGAACATATCATTTGCTGCCCTTATACCACATTCACACTGCTGACTTGCAATTACCCGGCTTAAAAAAGTACACTTGGATATTCATTAAAACTAGGTTAGTTGAATAATAAAAAACCTTAGTATAGATAATTAAATATATACTTAGCTTGAACTTGATATATATGTTTTTAAATGCAAGAAAAAAACTAAATTCATGGACAAACATACTTGTCAAATGTTAAACATTATTTATAAAAGAAGCTATACATACTGTAAGGGACACATTCGTACTGGACTTCTAGGTATTTGTAGGTTCCTGGGCATGGATCAGGAAACACATCTGGTCCCGCTACAACAGCACACTGAGTCCGGTTATTGCATCTAAAATAAAAAAGAATTATCCTTATTATGTACCTTGAAAATGCTATATATTGTTAATTAAATTACATTAAATAAGGAATATCATGTTCAGCAAGATATCACAATAGCAATGCAACATATGCATTGCATTAACCTGGGTGATCAGCGCAAGGTGATTTAAATTTTGCAGAATGAAAGATAGAAACTATAGTATATTACTCACAGTCTTACTGCAGCTATGTGCAGCAGAGAACTTAATAAAAAAACTGAAGTATACATTGAAGCAAACAAATTCATTAGACATGTATACTCGCAAAATTATTAATACTCTGCAAGTCACTGTTACACAGTTAAGAGCCTGGGAACATTAGGAAAAAAAACCTCTAAGGGACCGATTTAAGTGTTCGGCAAGACTAGTCGTTCACGTTTTAATGCCTCTTACATTAGCCAAAGCTCTGGTCTTTTTATGCGAGGCTCTATCAATCACGAGAAAAAGAAGTTTTTATCCTAAATGAAATAATCCCAGAATGAGGACAGGACAGTGAGAGTGATTGTTATTCAAATGATTGTCAAGCAAGGGACAAGGCTGTGATCCACAGTGTAGTGAACCAGTCTCTAATGCTATTCTATTACCAACAATATATACAGTAGTTACCACTATGATATTTTAATGGAGGTATCAGGCATAGCTTGGAAACATAAACATAAAAGTTTAGCATATACAAAATATTAAGAACATAATCACATAATAATCTAGCTGACTAGTCTGTTTACCCCTTAATGACACAGTCTACAGTATTTGGGACCAAAGGATGCAGCCCTATTTTTGAAATCTGACTTGTTACTCTTTTCTCTTTATAACTTTTAAATGCTTTTACTAATCCAACTGAAATTTTTAGAAAATTAGAAAACTGAACCCCTCAAAGTATCCAAAACAGCACTCTGGAAGTTTGTTTACCCTTTAGGTGTTTAACAGGAATGAAAGCAAAGTGATGGTAAAATTTTAAAATTTCCCTTTTTTTAGCAAATGTTCCATGTTAATCCAGTCAGATTAGTCCTTATTGCCTTATATCAAGTAGCTCAGCATAATTATTAGGCAGTGTGTACACATTTTATAATTTTCTTGACTTAATAATTACTAAATACTGCCAATAATTACTAAATAATGCCAAGGAAATCATAAATCTCCTTCAGATAATAGGAGACTAACCTTAATGTCCATTGAACCTGTCCATGCACAACTGCATTTGAAATGTTTTTTTACTTATACGGACTACACCTTCCCCCCAAACATATAAAAACAGTAGTTCCTGCTCAAGGCGAGCAGTGAACATATTTAAATAACAGCATTAGGAGACAGTATTTAGGAGACAACAACCATTGTTTCTTAATAGAGGAAGTATGAAACTTATGATGGAGTCCATATATATATATATATATATATATATATATATATATATGTTACAGCTAATGTGCAGAATCAGTTAATGTGCACATTACCTAGTTAATATGCATATTAACGGCATCGATGCAGTTAATGTACATATTACCTAGATAAAGTGTCTTCATTTCGCACCATACGGCCGACTTCCTCGTTTCTTCGTGTTGCTTCTGGCTTCTGTGTGCGCCCACCCACCTCACTTGTTCACGTCGCTTGTCCTCTTGTATAAGTGAAACGCAGTTGACGCTCTTCACACAGTACCCTCCACGCCCGTGTAAGTGAAGCACAATTAACTTATACTTCTTTTTAAGACCTGGGTTTTACCCTGCATTTTTCCCAGGTCCCTTTCCACCTCCAGGGTTGACCCCATTTCCACTGCAGCGACCCAGGAAAATTCACAATAAAAACCCTGCATTGATCCTGAGGGAAAAAACCTGGGTCACTTGAACTTTTTTTTTCTTGGACCCATTTACAACAACACTTTGGTATATGTGCATATGGGGTTTTTTGTCAATGGAGCGTCTCCTTATTGCAATATATTTATTCAAAAATAAAAAAAAATAACATAAAACATACAGATGATCGCGTACCATATAATACACTCAACCAAAAGCAAGGGATCTATCGCAAAACAAGTAATATTGACCGTCTGTAGATCCGTCTGCACATCTCACCCTCATGATTGGTGACAATCCCAATTACATTTAAGCCCAGATTAGTCATGGGTGAAGTCATGGGCAAAAGGCAGGAAAAATGTGTAAGTAAAACACCACTAACACTCCTAGGTGTGACATGTAAAAAATCAAAAACAACCAATATTAGTGTTGAATACATAGTTTTTGGGGTCGCTGAGATGAATAGTGACATTTCTGTTCCAGTTCAGCACCCATTAGCATGGTTGGGATGAGAAGAGTGGAAAACTAAAATGGCCAAAATGACCAACATTAGTGTACCATCTATCAAGCTGATTGGTTATAGCCCCAATGACATTTAAGCCCAAGTTTCGTCTAGTGGGTTATGGTCCCTGTTGGATTTCTGGCTGGTATACAATAGATAGAACCTTGACACAGGGAACCTGTTCTGGGCCTTTCGTTGGATGGATTTGGATTGCCATACAGACTTACAGGGAGCCCCTACCATTATGTCATTGGCCCCCCTATGTATTTTTTGTGGCAAGGCAAGACACCCCCTCTCCCCATTTTGTCACCTATGAGACCATCATAAGATATTAATCCATACTAACTAGTATAATGAACCAATCAAAGCTTTTCATGTATGCATGCTATATATATATGATGTATAATAAAGCCACTCTAGATCATTGTCGTTAGAGCTACATTGGACATTGTACTTGTTTCAGTATTTGTTACTGCATCTCTTCGGCTACTGCAAACGGAGGCCTACTCTCACAAAAGGACCATAATACAGGTGATCCTATACCCCAGAAAACCAAGAAAATATATTCTGGTAATATTAACCTGCCCATAAAGCAAAACTGCATTGGTGCAAATCACATTTTCTGATGATTTGTTCAACACTAGCATTTTACACTACCATTTAACACACTTATTAATATGCTATGGGCAATGTCAACCAATCCTATATTCAGTCTTTTATTTCTACTCAGGTTTCTAACCCAAAACATCTTTATCATACATTTAATTCTGGGCATGCTTAACCCTCATCTAAGTCATGCATCTTTAATAAATACCTAAGATCATGCATGTGACAAGACTGACAAGATGATACATGAATTGCTATCCTTCCCTTCATCAGCATATCCATAGCTTAGCCGCTTCCCTTCACAATCTGGCATCATGTCCCCATTCCATTCCAGAATTAAAGACGTATCTGCTCTCTTCCTACTTTTTCTACTGGTATCTTCCTATCTTTGTTCAAACATTCGTTGACACTGTAATTAAATAAAATACATATGATAACACTTACGTCAACTCTAGCCAATTTGTTAGCTTCAATGTCCCATAAAGATGCCTACACTTAGCTTTTGCACTTCCTATCCAGATGTGGCTTGCTACTCCAATGTCCTAAATGCCAAAATTTAACCAGTTAACCAGTGTCCTAGATGCTTAAAGTTAATCAGCACTAAAATGCAGACAGGGATAACTGAGTTCTTCTATACGACAGAGTCATTAACTCTGCACCTGTCTGAAAAAATATTGCAAGGTCAACAAGTACTTTGACCAGCTGGGAATGGATGGAAAAAGCAAACAGAAAAGGAGAGAGAGGACACAGCCTCTGGGGCAGGGTAACATGGAACCTGGGTTAAAGAGCCATGCAGAGATGAAAGCTGTGTTAAAGTTTGATTCAAGCTAGTTAAAAGACCTAAATACAGGTTAATTACATTGTTGCGTAAAATCGCATGTTTGCGATTTTACCTTCGCCAGAGCGACAAACTACATCTAACCGCAAAAGGGTGGATTTTGGTGAGTACATTTATAACTTGCTGATTGAAGTGTATTGCGGATATATCAAATACTGCTATAGACGGAGAGATACTGATGTGAATCTGTGGACATAGTTTAGTGTTGGTTTTTCAGTAAAATTGCATAAAACATACTTCCTAGGGTATAGCACATGGTTTTTTTGTTTTGTTTAATAGAACTTGCTGCTTCTGTAGATAGCCGGGGGGCACGTGGTCAGTCAGAGATTTCTGTGGAAGTTAGAAGTTAGAATTTCTAATGCTATGCAAAGGGTGCGATTAATCGCTGTATTGGCGAAACTAATTGCATCGAGGACGTCTTTGTCTAGAACACGTGGGCCCGTGGCAGTGGCCATCTTGGATTTTAGCAAGGTCTGTGAGATTTGTTTTGTTCTGTTGNCATAGCAACAAGCAAGGGTGGTGAAAGTTAGCATAGGAATGTGGATTTATTTTCTATTTTTCTTCTGATTGATGGTGATTTGTTTTTCATTCTTTCTGCGATCTTCCGCATTTCATTACATGCGGGTGTTTCTGTTTGTTTCTTTTCTCTTTGCGATCTTTCGCATTTCTGATTGCGGTTTATTTCTTTCCCTGTGCGATTTTTCGCATCTCTTTATGTTGACTCTTTCATTGTGTGAGGTGAAATTTTGTTCTACTATTGAAGTCTGATAAGAATCTAAATCAATTTATGCTAAGTAACTTTTCACTGTATGCTTTGTATGCTAATCATTTTACTCCAATCTTGGAAAGTGTGATACTATTCAGGGTTTTCTGGGAGCGCATTTGCACAAAGAGAATAATATCCGGTTGCAAGCAACTAGCGCNTGCACGTGCATTTAACTTCCGGTTTCCATATAGGATAGAATTTATTACCACTCCCATAGCTATCCACTGCCCATAGATTCTCTGTGTCTCTCAAGGTATACTTGTTTTGAGTAACACCTACAGGAATTCTAGCGTGAATGAGTGTAATTGCTGGTTGGGGAAGGGGCCTTGCAGTGTGTCTGTGGCCTAGCCTTACAGTATGTACTGGGGCTTGTTAGAAGGCTTTGCAGTGTCACCAGGTGCAGGGATGTCACCAGGTGCAGGAGGGTGGCATTTTTCAAAGAAAGAGGTATAATAGAACGCAAGGGCATGCTTATAAACTGGAGGGTGGCAGGTTCAGGAGAAATGTGCGAAAGAATTACTTCACTGAAAGGGTAGTGGATAAGTGGAATAGNCTCCCATCAGAAGTGGTGGAGGCTAATACTATAGAACAGTTTAAGCATGCTTGGGATAAATATAAGAGTATTCTGAGCCTCAAACAAAATGGTGATTAAATTTGGGTTGGTATAGTTCTAAATGCACAATTGGACAGACTGGATGGGCCATGTGGCTTTTATCTGCCNTCACTTTCTATGTTTCTATGTTTCTATGTCTGAAGCCTGGTCTAGGTCACGTAAGACGACGACTGTCTCGAGAAGTGGCGAAGCCCCAGCAAGACGTTGTGCTTGTGATAGTTGATTTGGGTGATGGTACGGTAAAAAGTCACTTGAAATAAAGTGTGATACACGTCGATTTTAACTTGCGCCTGGAGTCCTTGTCCAAACAAGAGTTAGATATACTTGGTTGAGTTAGCAGTAGTTAAAAGTTTCCTCAATCGGGCCTGCAGCTAGATTGGGGATACTTTGTGATAAAGGAACTTGAGTGTGTCTTGCCCCAGAAGATGGGGGACAAAACATCACAAGAAGGGGGTAGCCAGGAGGGGAGCTTCTGCACTGGAAACAGGATCCAGTGTAATCATTGACCCGAAAATGTCGGCTGGTTCGGCGAAATATATAATGTTTAGGAAGTATGGGTTAAAGGAAATCAAATATTGCCCAGTGTGAAAGGAAATGACTGTGAAACGCATGAAGAAATCTCCAGTGATTGATGCTCTTGATGAGGATATATTGAGAGACTTAGGGATATAAATTACAACAATTAGGTCTCACCCTAAGCGAAACAGATACATCTTATATTTCGCAATATGGCAAATGGAAGGTAAAGACTGATGCTATAAAACCGCAGTTGTAGGAGAGCCATTGGTCATGGTTTCTGTGCAAGCGTTGACTCCTCCTCCCCCACAAGTGAGGGAGGGGCAAGAAAGAAACTCCCCCTACTAACACTGTCTGTCCTGAATGTATGTCTTGTCAAGTATATGTTTGTCTGGTTATAAAAGTGTAAAAACAAGGTTCAATGCTAAATTCACAGAAATGTCACTAATGTAACATCTTCATTTCAGCAAAGAGAAAATCTGAATGTATGCACAGGATACATAGGAAGGATGAGCATATGTACTATCTGCACCGGTTTAATAATTCATGTTTTCCACTTTATAATGTGATAGCAATTCATCATAACCCATTTTTTATTCTACAGAATTTATTTCCAGGTCAATCTGTAACTTTAACTTATAAACTGTGTTATCAATGTAGGATGCTTTACACCCCACAGGAGGATCATTTATCTTGGAATAGTAACGCATCAATGGGAGATTGAAATCTGAATGAACTTAGAAATGTGCTTATATATGATACTGTCTTTATTACATCTAATGGGATACATGTTCTCATTATAAGAACATA
Source organism: Platyplectrum ornatum (assembly GCA_016617825.1). NCBI lineage: Eukaryota > Metazoa > Chordata > Amphibia > Anura > Limnodynastidae > Platyplectrum > Platyplectrum ornatum. The sequence continues at coordinate 17,214 of JABWIB010004943.1, forward strand.
TGAAATATGAATGGATGGTTGAAAATGATCTTAAATACTCGTGCATAAATCATATCTATAAGTGTAAAAGGTGGATTATCAGGCAAAGAGTAAAATAAGAATGATGGTGCATATTAATCTGTCTTATTCTCTTGTAGTGATAAGAGCGACTCATCCAGTAGATGTAGAACTGTGGCTGATTTCATTCCTGATAAACATCTAGAGAATCATCACACAATAATCATTCCTTCTCTTTCTAGTAGTTCTGACAATATCGCTTGGTCCGAGGTACCTGTTTGGTGACGACTAGAACCAGGGAGTATTTTGGTGATCGTTCCATTAGTATGGGGTTTGTAATCTTTACCTTAATCTTATATACTCTTTATGGTGAAAGGGTGGAGGAGCTTGGGTCAGGTAATGATATGGTGGATGAAAATGGTCTTCCAGAACCTTGGATTCTTTCTATTCCTGTAGTATCCCAAAATAAGAAACAATCTACTCTGGTAAAAGATAAGTGTGAAGGTTTATTCCATGAGGAATTATGTATCTGTAAGAACTGTATACCCAATATAGAAGAGAAATGTGTGCGTAACTGTCAGTCTAATCCAGTAAATCATATAGAAGAATTCCCCTTAGATCAGTACCACTCATTTCTGGGAAAAATATTAAATCAAAGTGAGTGTTGGGGATGCTCACATGTTCCTCAAAGGGAAAAAAATATGGGATTAATATCAGCCCCATTAAATGCCACAGAATTAGTCAACCTAGAAAACGGTAAACCTTTAGAAGGACGGTACAATGCCTCTAGGTCCCCTAATCTCAGATTAAGCCCGTATTCAGTAGAACAAACACTATTGTGTTTTAATTTTACTAATCATGCTGCAGTAGGGTACTGGGAAATAGTATGGTAATTGATACCTCCACTTATACTGCCAGAACAGATCAACAGACTATCTACACCGGGAGAAATAAATATGTGAAAAACCAAAATGGGTATAACACTTTGGATTGGTGGATAACAGCTAACAAAACATCTGCAGGCAATGTACATGTCAGTCAATGTCTTCATATTATCCAGAAGGAAACGTGTATAACTCAACTAAGAGCCTTAGAAGAAGGTAGTTTCATAAAGGAAATATGTAGAAAAGTTGTTATTCACAACGCCCCTTATGTTCTTCCCAAGGATATTTATTTCATCTGTGGTAGAAGGGCTTACAAATGGTTAACACCTAATGCACAAGGGTTATGTTTTCTTGGAAGGGTAGTGCCAATATCTCATGAAGATATGCTCGATGTCCATAGGTTCAAACCTCAACCATATGTTCATGTTCAGTATGAACACAAGGTTAAACGCAGTGTTTCATATAAAGATAACTCCATGGCCACTGACTTAATTACTGAGTCTGATGGGTATCAATTTTTGGTAGCTTTAGATTTCACTAGAACTGCTAGAGGTACCATAAATTATAATAACATTCAAGGTCTTGCCAAGCTCATTGATAATCTTACCAATATCTATGATGCCACTTTTAGGTACACGGGACAAGAGCTACAAGTGTATAAAAAGAGCTAGTACAACATAGGATGGTGTTAAATTATTTAACTGCTGTCACCGGAGGATACTGTATAACTTTATCGACTCAGTTCAGTATAAAATGTTGCACCTATATCACTGATAACGCAGAGGACCCTCAGGAAGTTATTGACCATAAGATGGAGGAAATTCGGAAGTTAAAATGGGAATTTCACAGGTCACATAACGCTTCTCTATCCACGGTGGGAAAGGAGATAGCAAGTTGGGTTTCTTGGGTAAACCCTGTTAATTGGTTCTCTAGTTTAGGTGAAGAGGCAAAATCTATCGCAACTGCAGTATTAATACTCTTTGTCCTTGTAGTCACCTTTATAATGCTTATGGGATTAATAGTGAAATCGGTTAAGATAATTTTATTACGGAGACGTAAGAAGCGTGAGGAAATAATGAACATGATAATGTTGGAGGAAGTAAAACCTGATGAATTGTATTATACCACAGAGAGTGAGCTTCATGGGTGATAGTTATGGGTGCTATCAAAGGGTGGTCTGTTAAAGTCTTATTCAAGCTAGGCTGGGCATTGTAGTACCCCCCTGCCCATCTCGTGTGTAAAAGCAGTGTCACTGCTAAAGAACAAAAAAGCGCAGATGAACCGGCGCCAATTTTGGAAGTGTACGCACCGCATTGCGTGTAATCGCAATGCGTATAAAATATCCCATAAAAATATGTCTATAACATCTAATACTTAGTTAAAAGACCTAAATACAGTTTAATTACATTGTTGCGTAAAATTGCATAACATCATTATCCCTCGCGGTTGCGACGATCGCATTAAATATACACTAAACATGATCTTAAGGTGGTTTAAAATGTGTCCCACACAATGTCCTAACATAGTCGTGTTTATAATCATATTGTAGCTTAGGATGTGTAGATAAATAACATGCATGTAGTTTTTTAATATGTTTAGTAATCTAACATGCAGGCTCAGTAATTAGAATGCGGCGGGAAGATAAGCACAAGATGCCAGGACAAAGGACGAGGACCTTTTCCAATCAGATTGAAGATAGAGACCACCTGACATCGATGGAACAATGAGAAGGACCGAGGGACAACGCATCACTTCTTTTGATTTGAATGCGTATAAATACTGTGTGTTTAAACTGTATGATGTGTTGTGTCTCGACTGACATGGCTGGGATTGCGCAGATCCGTTGCTGTAATCAGGATCATCTCTTTGAGTAATTGCTCTCCCTGCTGGAATAGAAACTATGGATTTGGACCACCACTGCTGAGATTGGAGTCTGTTTTTCTTCTCTTACATCGCCGGGTAAATAGCTACAATTTCTGTCTAACGGTTGTGTATTCAATTATTGTTTTAAGATTGCGTACATATGGACTGTGCATTGGTTGCGTATATACACAGTGTGCAGTGGTAGCGTGCTTTAGCAGTGCTCATAATTTACGTGCCTACGCAGATTGCTTTGGTAGTGTAATCACGTCGTGTTAATCGGTGGTGTTCTAGCGCATTGTGTTACGGATGTGCTCATGTTACATATAGAAGGTTAATGTGGTGTGATTATTAGAGCACATTGTGGATTTATATTTGGTTAAGTGGGTGTTTCACTGGTTAAGTAATAATACGGACTTAACAGCTGACAGAGCTTTCTAGAGAACAGGGAGCGATGACAGCACAACTGTGTAGAGATAAAACAGGACCAAAGCAGGACCAGATCTAGGAAATTTGCCCACTTATGTGTTCATGTCTCTACCCTGAGTCCTACACATGCGCTCTATGTTAACCTTAAGACAAGCCCAGCCTGCACTGTACAATGTAAATGACTCCTGCCACCCACCCAGAATTACTCTGCAGTCAATTCATACCATGCAGACAGAAACCTTATCATACGGAAACCATGTGTGCGACCAGTGCTCTGAAGCAACTGGACATGAGCAATGTAATTTGACAATCGACTTACGCTGTGTGTATTAATGCTTTTCTGCATTTTATTTTGGATGCCCACTCAAAAGTTCAAATTCAATATTTCAATAAGCTAAAAATAATTCCACTGGACAACAGAAGTTACATGCTTTGGACCAGATCCAGAGTTGCGCATTGCGGCTGAATAGTTGCGTTTTTTCGCATTGCGCATGCGTGAAAAATCTGCGCCAACTCTGAATCGCCCGCTAATGAGGCG
>JABWIB010004943.1:37764-47888 GCA_016617825.1 Platyplectrum ornatum
TCCCCGCTGTGGCCTTAATTGGGAACTCCAACATTGCCACCACAATTGTGGCCAACATAACCTTAAGAACTGTAGACCAGCCCAGGCTCCGCCTCCACCAGCACCGCTAGGACGGCTTGGGTAGTTAACCCCTCTGCAGCTGCTAACCGCCAAACCAGGCACGAGGGACGGGAGGGAGGGGAAATCTCGAGCTTAAAGAGGACTTCACTTCCTGTGCCCGGCCAGAAGACCCTCTTCCTCTGAGAGGTACCACCCCTTTGGAGACCTCCACCCAATCAACAGTGAGTAGGCTATTGCCGGATGGCCGCCCATCCGTGTGTTTAACTCNGCTCCCTGTTAATGTTAACTGTTCGCTGCCCTAACAAGCTGCAAGTATTTCTGCTCTTAGATCATCCTTAGCAGAAACTGGCTCTGACACCTTTCTCTAGTTCCATCTCAGAAAACTCTTATTTTTACAATAGGAGATAAGGGTTATTGAACAGTAAACTAGGCAGGGCATACTAATATTACACATGCTATAGTGAATTACTTCCACTCAGTTAAGCTAGTCACAATAGGCTTCATCCATACTAGAGCTATTGGTTGGTTCCTGGTCACACTATTAGACTTTTATGCATTCCTGTAATGACTGCCACATCATCAAACCCTGAAAAACAATTAATAAAAGCACAAAAAGCGTCAAAAGCGCACCCATTCCCCCGCTGCCTTTGTTTACATGCTGGAATATATCACAAACCGGCATGTAAATGCTTGGAAGGGCACCTTCTGCTCCTCTTTAAAACGATGGGGCATCCTTTTTGCTATGTGACCCGAACCAGGGGGATGGGGAGGTGCTAGGTATCGCCTAGGGTGCTTAGAGACCACTGGCCCTGGTCACTGGGGAATGTCATGCTCCCACCGTGAATACCAGACCCTAGGTTAGACACAGCTCGGAAATATAAATTTTTTTATTTATTTTTCAAAAGGTGACATCCACTGCTAATAAAGTTCACAGAGAGGGGGCAGACAATGTCACCGTTGTGTGCAACTGCTGCCTGCATTCATCCAGGCTCCCAGGCTCAGGATTGGTCAATAATGTCTGTCATCACTAACTGTTTACAAATACTGTTGGTTTTAGCTTTGGCTCGTCAAGTATATTGTCTTTGTTGATTCACTGTTTCTTCCTCCCTTTGTTCCAGGGTGTGTCAATGGTTGCAGTGGTCTGTTGAGTGCTTTCCATCTAATCCTCAATTTATATCAGTAGGTGTAATTCTCAGATCTTGTTAAAGAGAAAAACTATCCTGCACACCTGTATCGTAAAGTCCACTATAAAGTGTGGATCCCCCACTTGTTTGCTAAATATATAGTAACCCTAAATATATAGTAACCCTAATATAAACTCTTAAGAGTGCGTCCAATCAAAACAGAAGCCCACTTTTTTTTCTGTTGTCATTCTCAGATCTCAAGCAATATGAAAGGATTACAACCGGTGGCCACATTCTGCTACATACATACATTGTGCAGCCTAGTTTGCCCACACTACTGGCAACTATAGTGAACACCAAACTCCTAAACAATGGCAGTGGCTGTCCAGCAAGAGGAACAACTTTCTTAGCAGAACTTTTATCACCAGGCAGGGCCGGCGCACCCATTAGGCGACGCCAGGCTGTCGCCTAGGGCGGCCGGCCAGGGGAGGGGCGGCAGCGAGAGGGGGGGGGTAAAATAAATTAGAAAAAAAAAAAAAAAGTGTTCATTCAATACCGGGAGGGCGGCCGGGACCTCTCCGCCGCCCTCCCCGGAGATTTTGAAGCGCCGTGACGTCATCACGTCGAGGCGCAATGTGACGTGATGACGTCACGTCGTTTTAAAGGGGGTACGGCGCTAGATCTGCCTAGGGCACCCGCAGACCTAACACCGGCCCTGTCACCAGGTATCAGTATTGGGTTCTTTGGTAATCCGTGGTTTAAAGTCTGCCAAGGCAATAAGAACTAGGATACTTATGAAAGTGTATTGTGTAAGTAAGCATAACTGTAACATTTGCACATCCATTTCCAGGTTTTACACTAGGAAGCATCTAGCACAGTGGTTCCAAACTGTGCGCCTAGGCTCCCTGGGGTGCCGCAATGCTCTCACTGGGGTTATGCTGATTTTTTTCCCGATGTAGCAGCACGTTGCTTGTGTTTTTTAGAAGAATAATTTTACTTCACAAGAAGCACAATTTTGCTACACAAGATTTGATTTGAAGTATTTTTATCTACCTAAATAGTTATTATACAATTCTTTTGAAGAACTTAAGGATGCCTCGAACTTTGTGAACCACTGCTCTAGCCTATATAACCATGACAGGACATGTACGACAGGAGATCCACCCAACGGTGGTATGCCAAGAATTCGGCATTGGGGTCAAGCAAGCTGATGTGTGTGGTAACTTAAGGTAACTTTATGGACACATTATCACGTCCAAAGTCCATACAAAAATGGGTAGTGCATTTCACTCTTCACATGTGGACTCTCAGACCAACAACATCATATAAGGCAGTTCTCGGAAGCCAGTTTGGTGAAGATTAAGTCAGAATGTCCTGTCAACTTTGGTTCAGTGCAGTACACCAGAAGAATATTCGATCTCTGTAGCCTCGTACCAAAGATTAATTGCTATATAGATTTTTATCCTGCTATTTTTATAATATACGGAATCCTGGATACAACAATCCTTTTTGGTTTGGAAGTAGGGATAGCGTTTGAGAGCATTATGAGAACTATAAAGCAGTACAAATGCAAAGGCTTAAAGGTTATCAAGACATGACAGCAATCGGTTTTAGAAATGGATTCTGAAGTTATTTCTCTGTGTCCTCTTTTCAAAATCTTCTTTTTAATTACCTCCAATTCAGAGGTTTAAAGTTCACAACACGTTTTAAGTTGCAAAGTCTTATGCTGGCCATACATCTAAGTGAATAATGTGAAATTGCATGAGATTTATCTTAAGATTTCCCTTGAACTCCCCAGTAGCTCTGTAAACAAAATTTGTCACTCATGCTGCCAGTCATATGGAGAAAGGAGGATGTGGGAGGGCGCACATACAGGAAGTACAGGGAGTCTCCAGCCAATGATTCTGAATCTTGCCTGCAGCAGACAAGATTCAAAAATGTGATGTGTGACCAGCGGAAACGCGCATCGCATCTCTGGAGGAGGTAAGATGTCACTATTCAACGTGAAATGCAACATGCGATATGCCTCCAAAAAAAACAAATGATGCATTTTCAGCTCTGAATTATCCAATTCCTTTTGGAATGTAACTTTAATGTTATGTTGATTATGGCTTGGAATTTGTTAGGTTGATTATGGCTTGAGCCCGTTCAAAGGTCTGCTCAGGAGAGGGTACATGTAAGTCTTGGGGATAGATTTACTAAGAGTCGACTTCAACAGCAAGTTGAAAGCACTCCACATTGCCAGCGGTTTAACTGCAAAACTTACTATATTGCAAAACTTACTATACTGCTGTTTGATGGGTTTTAAATTGCTGGAAATATATGGATGGTTTTTAAATGACCAAACTTGTCAATGTAAATAGTAAGTAGTTAGTGGTTGTAAAAGGGGGGCAGGGATTCTTCTTTTAAGTGATAGTGGTGACAGGTCACCTAGTACCAGGGCCGGACTGGGACTAAAAATCAGCCCTGGCATTCAAAGCACACAGGCCTATGTGCTTTAAAATATTATGTATGTGTGTATGTGTGTGTGAAGGATCTGCAGGTGCCGTATAATTCATCCATGATACAAAAGCTAAATTTAGTAGAAGTTTATCATTATAAATTTTGTTTACCTCAGTATTTGTAAAATGTTTTTTATTATCCTTTAATAAACCCACTATACAGTCTCTCATGTTTAATTTAGTTTGGTCAATTTTAAATGTTAACTTAATGAACAGTACAAAAAAATGTTAATACATGCAAATGCACTTAAATTAAAAAACAAGACATTTAAAAGAAGATAATTTTTTTCTTAAAGAAGGTAGAAGCCGTCCATATATCCCTCCCCCCCCTCCAATGATACCTGACTGGTTAAATAAAATAGTTTTTTTCCGGTGTATGGATGACATTAACTCAACTACTGTAATCTTATATGTCAATGATATGTTAATGACAAGTTTCAGATGATTATCAGCGTGCTTTCCACAGTACTGGTCTATAAACATGCAACCTTTAGAGCCCCTTCTCTTATTGTGTCTTTGTGAGATTGTTGGTGGTTGACTGCTATCTCTATTCTAACTAATGTTTAGATGTTCTTGTAATCATTCCTCTATTTTGACTCTTTCTGGTGCACTCATGTCTTGGCCCCCTTATACCCACCCTTTTTTCTTTCTTTTCTCCCCTGCTTTATTAACATTACCTACTGTGATCTCTTTTTTTTGTTGTTAGCTGTAGTTTGATTCTTGTTTAATGTTTTACTTACTGTGTTTTTCTGTATGTGGCTCAGTGGTTCTTATAGAGATCATTTGGTGATGCCTTATACTTTGTATCACATGTGTCTTTCTTAATAAAAATAATTAACACAAAAAAGGTAGAGGTCTTTTTTTACCTTATTGACTGCCTGTCAATAGAAAGTTGAGCATGTTTTATTCTTTCTTTTACAACTTCTTTTTATATTGTCTAATGTTAAATATCATTGCACATAATAAATAAATCAGAGATCTCTCTCAGTGTATATTACTATTTAATAGAAACTAATAGCCTCTATAATACAGCTATTCACATAAAATCAGTCTCTTATTTGCTGTTACTGCCCACAAGCTGGTTTCTATTAAATAATTTTTATAAATGCCTATTTATAAGGTACCATACAATGGGGAATAAAGACATTACATTCTATAGGAGATTTGGGATAAATACATAGGGGCAATTGAGATGTGGGAGAAAAACAACTCATACTTGGGGAGAGCATACAAACTAAACACAGATAAGATCCTGTCAAGGAATTGAACTTTTAACATCAACGCTGGGAGGCACATGTGCTACCACTGAGCCACCATGAATAGCTGGCTTGTTGGCACAAAGCCCACATCAGAGATCAATGAGCAAACAGCTTGAGAACAGTTTCCCACCAAAAGTGCTCCTTACATCTTAATGTCATGTGACTAATAATGTCACAACACTGCCAGAATCTATGACCCATCAAGCTCTGCAGAGGCAGAGCACAGCATTAGCACCAGGCAGAGCAAAGCATTAGCACCAAGTTATTGTGGAAATTTAAGGGTTACATTCTAAATTGACTACAATGATTGTCTGCTAGAAGCTAGATATATTTGTCTTCCTCTGCAGAGAGTTGGTAAGAAGGATCAGCAGTCAGTGGGACATACATTTAAACAATAATATGCCATTGGTTGCATTCAGAAAATGACAAACAGGTCTTATAAAACCATGTTCATCTGTGCCTGACCAAGTTTGCTTTCTAACTAGATTTCTTCAAGACATACATACAAAATACTAAATATGTCACAGATAAATCTATGACACATGATACTAACCAATTTCCACAGTTTCCACAGTTAGCTAAAAAAACCTGATCTATAAAGGAATCAAATAAAACCTCTATATTGAAAACTATTTCTATGCCGTAATTATTCAGGGTTTATTGGTGTCCCTGAGACCTTTAAAGGACACTCTCTCTTTGATTTGATTAGTGTTAACATTCCCAGAGTGCCATTGGCCTTCACCTCCACCTCATGTCCACAGAATTGCCCCAGAATGAGAAACCCATAACAAAACCCCCCACTCTGCAATTGCGTGTTTTCTTTCTTGGAAAAGGGGTATAACAGTTTTTTCACACTTTAACTAGGGCCTGGTAGGTAATGTGAGAAACGCAAGCAATATGAAACCAATTTTCTCACAATTTTCCTTGCAATAAAAAAAAGATACAAAAAATATATAAATATATATATAAATATATATACATATATATATATATATATATATATATATATATATATATGTCACTTACACAACAAATAGAAAAAAGGATAAATAAAAAAAATCCTGGAAATTTAGCACTGAATTCTCTATCCTGGTCAATAACACCTCACCTTCCCCCTCACACTCTCCTTTGCTCTATCCAATGACACCTCACCTTCCCACTTACACCATACCTCCCAAGTGCCCCAATTTTGGTGGGACAGTCACGTTTTTGGGGGATTGTCCCGCTGTCCCAACCGCCTCCCAGTGTGTCCTGATTAGGGAATAAACTGTATTTGTTGTTTGTATGGATAAACGTAAGGATGGTCTATTTTTTTTATTAGTATTTGTTTTTAATTTTAATTATAGGTTAAGTAGAAGTCTCTAGGCACATCCAATCTTTAATATAGTAACAATCATAGAAGCATGTGTAGCATTATGGTTAGATGCTTTAGTATGCCAAGGCCAATATGCACAGATCTGTGTGTCTCTCAAGTCTATGTGGCAGCAGAGAATTAATCGAGAACACACCTCCAGAGGATGATATCCAAAAAGGGTGCTACCTGCAAGACCTAAACTTATATGCAACTTAATTCCTGAGCCACCAAGATCAAGGAAACCAGGGACTGCATGTGGTGCAACACCAATTATAAATTACTGCAAGACTTTTTGCTTAAATCAATATCCAAATTATATTTTATTTCTACATATATATAAAAATAGAACATAGGAATATTTCAAATTCTCATCACACTACGCAGGATATATATCAGATCAAGTAATATATGTAGACATTCTCAGATCAAAGAATATGGGATCATTCTCAAATCAGGCATATGGAAACAATTCAAGTACTTCTTCACATGGAGATTATCGATAGCCCCTTAGCCCCTTCATAGGGTATGCTCTTCACCCTTCCAGGCTTTTTTATTTTTATATTTTATATTATATATTTATATATTATTATTATACATTATATTTCCCTAAACTGATATAATTAACACCTCAGATGTTCCCAAATTATTCAAACATAAAGAGTCCAACGACGCTGTTTGAATTTTGGGTGACTTGATGCACACAAGACACTTGTTATTCTTCCTGGGCAGTTCCTTGATCTTAGGTCAGGAATTAAGATACCTAGGAACAGAACAGAATACCCAGCTACCCAGTCAGTTTAGAGCTTTAGGGAGCCTATGGATGTGGTTACCATAGAAGTTAATCAACACCAGCAGATCATGCTTACAATCCTGCCCCTGGCTTCAAGACTGCACTACCATTGAAGAGTGGCCCCTGGCTGAATACTTGTAATAGCAGATGCCACTTTTTCTTCTTCCTGGGTTAGTGTCTGTCAGTGAGGAGACCTGGGTGTCACAGATCCCTTTACTATTGATTTATTGCTTGTCCTGATGCATTTCTTCTGGGAGGATTGCTGTCACCACAATTGATTCTGATAAAGCAAAATTTTTTTTCTACTCTATTCTTTCTTTTCACATATAATATCTAGCAATATAGCCATCAGGGCCAGTGGTACAATTAGGTAATCGCCTAGAGTGCTGGGTCTGGGAGCCCAGAGACCTAGCACCGGCCCGGATAGAAACATATTAGCTAGATTGATTTTTTAAAGTGCAAAGCTTCAGCCAACATGGACAGAATTGCAATAAAAATCTTTTGTCAGCTTGGAAATAAGGAGCTGATAGATAATAACATAAGGAGTTGTAATAACACTGAAGGTGAATCAGTCTGTTGAGAGGGAAGGTAGAAAAGCAGCCATGCTCCTGGGCGGAAAAATATACATCTGCCTTCTGAGTATAATATAAATGAATACCTCAGTCCTTTGAGTCTGTCAATTTCCATATTACTTTACCCCTAAAATTCAATGGAAATTCTATAAAATTGAAAGATAAGCGTGACCTAAATGACTAATTAATTCTTGTTGGGAGCCAGACAGAGTGGTTTGTGCCGGCCCTGTGCATACAGTGTGAAAAGGGGGCAGGTTTTGGGTGGTCAGTCCTTAGATTGAGCTAACATGGGATTTGGGCTGCACAATGGGGCTGAGTTTGGACAGGGATGACTGATTTTTATTTGTCCTGATTTCTGAGTGGCAAATGTTGGGAGGTATGCATAAATTTGCATCAACCGCCAGACATGGGTGACCTGTTTGACCGAAACATATGCTTGTGCTTTCTTCTCTTTTTACATCACTGGCAATTTTGCAGCTTCATGATTATTTTTATTTTCTTTGAGTTTATTTTCATTTAATTTTATCTGAAATAATGAAGTGTACACTTGGTAATAGCTCAGATGATAAGGTACTTGCCTTAAAGTCATTAGGCTGTAAGTGCAAATACTCATTGGTACTAAAGTCATACACAAAATAACATATTGTTAACTCCTAAATTATTGACCCGACTCTTGTAAAACATTTGGCTATACTGTACCAGACAAGGTAAACTAATATATATATATATATATATATATATATATATATATTTAAATTACTTTTATAAAATCTCACCGTGAATTAGTGTAATCAACAGCGTGAAGCAAAGTAGCAGTTGTAGTGACCACATAGCTGTGAGGTATAATTATAAGAGAGGTATCACTCGGAATTTACTTTACAATCTTCAGATGAATACTCCTTTAATGCAAATGTGGTCGTTTTAGACACTGTACATCCAAAAGGCAATGGCAATGCCACCAATCTGAAGGCAGGAAAGGCCCAAGACCTGTAAATAGTAAGAAACACACGCATAAGAACATTATCAAAAAGCAATAGCACAAGTAAATGTATTATTACTATTTGTAACTACAGTTAATATAATACTATTATATTAAATTTATACATATAATAATTCCAAAACTTTATAACATCGTGCTGGATCTTGACTCATGCAAAATTAGTATTTGGTGTGCTGATTTTTCTGATTCTCCTACCAATGTAGAAGACCACTCTCCCCATACAAAGGAGAATCCACACACAGGACCCTACCTTAATTCTTCTGCACCGCTTTTGCTTAAATGCAAGGCGGTGTGGGAATTGAGATTGTAAGTAAGGGCTGAAACCTTCCTCATGCATTTCTTACATATGCACACACCCTGTGCTGGCAAAACAGAGTGAGCGCACTCCATTTTGCCGACAGTTTACAAATTCAAGATGTGGAAAAATGACGCGTTTTACAGTCTGGATTCGGACCATCATTATTACATAGTCCCAGTTTAATTTCTGCTTCTTACCAATATGTGCTCAACACTATGGTATATAAATCATATTACTGTAAACTTGTATTATAACAATGTGATGATTATAGTTACACACACTAAAGAACAATGGAACTCTAATATCTGCACTATACACATTAGAGCAACTTTTGGTTCTGGAGGTACATACATACATAGGAACATAGTTGATGAGGTTGAAAGAAGATATCAGTCCATCAAGTTCAACCTATTTGGATCTCCTGTGCTCCTAATCTTATAATTTGCTATTACTTCGTCTAGATCAACTTAAATCTGGTTCAATATGAAAAAGTTCCCTCCTGACTAAGGTAAGATTATACTTACCGGTCATAACCCTAACTCCTTCTATTGATCCTGCCATCACAACCTTCCCTGTTAGACTGATTTAACCTTTTATTAACTGCAATGAAAAGGACTACCTTGTGTCCTTTAAGCTCCTTCCTGGCTTTAACTCCTGTCTGGATTTAACTCTGCACTTTTGCAAAAAAGCACTTGCATCACAAATCGCAAGCTTTAGAAATCATGAGCTGAGACGTTCGGAATGTGACCACTCACTTTGCACATTTCATATGTACCGTTTATTGTTTTTTTTGTGTACAAAGAGAATCAGCAGTCACATTATGGAAAACAGCATAGAAAGCATTAACAGCATAAGATACCACAGCCAGCATATCACAAAGATGTGTAGAGTGCAGTAATATTATGAGAGACAGTAATATTGGGGCCGCTCCTTTTTAATATATTTATAAATGACCTTGGTGATGGCTTAGAGAGCAAAGTCACTATTTTTGCAGATGACACTAAAATATGCAGAGTAATAAAATCAGAGCAGGATGTACTTTGTATGCAAAGTGACTTGAATAGACTGGGGGATTGGGCAGACAAATGGAAGATGAGATTCAACATAGATAAATGTAAAACTATGCATTTAGGTCACAACAACAAGCATGCAATCTATACATTAAA
>JABWIB010004945.1:16072-37217 GCA_016617825.1 Platyplectrum ornatum
TTGCTTTGATGCGCTATTTGCGCACGAGTTGCGCGCAAGCTGCGCGCGAGTTGCGTGTGATTTGCGCCCTTTGCGCCCAATTCAGAGTTGCACTAATTGATGGAAAAACGCAAGTCTGCATAAGGCGCACAGCGCAACCATGCACAATCTGCGCGTGCGCTGCGCCCGAACTCTGGATCTGGTCCAGGGTCACCTAGTGGAAATCCTTACAAGCAAAGGGAGTTGCCTCCCATCGCCCATACAAATTTCTGGATGCAGAAGGGATCAAACATCTGAGCTTTAACCACAGCTGTTTCTGTTGTTGTTTGTTACCACATGATTTGTTGAAATGAAAGCAGTTAATGACTGGCATGCACAGCACAGCAGTATAAGAACCCAGGGAAATACTGCCATCTAGTGTTTTACTATGAGAATGTCATTATATGGCATCCACATTTTTACATCATTTTTAAACAGAATATAAATCTTAATGGCTCATTGTGTTAAATAATAAATATGGCAAATTTATATAATATAATATAGATACTTTGAAAAGCAAAGTTATATATCGCCCTAGACAAGTCACAGGGCCAGTGCGACTTGTCTAGGGCAATATATAACCAAGGGGCCACTGAGGTCCATGCACATACCTTGGTATGTGTTTGGACCAGCTGGTGACAGACGCTGTGATGTCTCACTCCCTGCATTTTATCATGCGGTCATCTGATCAATATTGCAGGGAGAGGGAGAGAGACAGAGACACTCTGTACTGCCCCGGGCATAGATTTTATAAATATTCTTCTATAGAACTAGTGTAAGCTAGTAAGTAAAATGTGATGCTTATTGCATTAGGCGCCGTCTAGTGGCCAATGTTGGTAAGTTCTCTGTATTGACTGTACTTTTCCCACCCAAGAAGGAGTGAAAGTGAAAGGCAGTTTGGTATTAGGAAATCAGTTACCCCCATGTCTGCACAGAGAGATGACCTGTGCATTCTACTCCATTCCCTTTGTTGGAGCATAGCCGGTAAGCTGGTGAATAATCCCCTATTTCCAGTTATTGCTAGCCATAGTACACTGTTTGGGACAGTTTATACTCTGTTTATACTCTGTTAAATAGTAGAGTAATATTTTAAACTGTATAGCTGTATAGTTCAGCCTGGCCACATAGTCAGTCCTTATGCTTCTATACTGTGTTTACACTGTCACTTACTGTTCATATTGTTTGTATGTATGGATAAAAAATGCTTCATAACTTCTGGGAATGCGGGATACTACGGGTGTTCGGGGGGAAGCTTATGAACTTCATTAATACCCTGTTGCACCTGCCTCTCCCCTGTGACTTCTCTGCACTGTTATGGGCCAACTTCGACTCGTGGCTCGTATTCCCTGGAGTCTCCCGGGCGGTCCCGCTCTTGTCGGTCATTGTCACTGCAGCCAAAAGGGTTCTCCTGCAACATTGGATTAGGTCCTCCTCCCNGTCTTTGAGTTCAGTTAAGACTCTTTTACTTGATACTTTATATATGGAACGGAGAGCGCTTTTGCTGGATGTCAAAAAGGGCGTTGGACACTTCTACAAGACGTGGGGATTTTTTATTGATTTTCTGCCCCTCTCCCAACGTGTTCAGATCCTAAAGTTATTTGAATCGACGACATGGTTTTTGCTCCGCTACCCACAAGACCCAGGCTCCCGACCAGACACTTAACTCCTGTCCTTAGGGGGTGTTACCTGGTGCTCCAACCCCTCCCAATGGTGGCTGGGGACCTATCCGCTATCCACTCGCCGGGCACTCGGGCTGAGCTATACATTTTTTTGGCTTTTTAACCTCCCTGTGGGCATAACGGGCTTTCCTCTTCTTCTTTCTTCTTCTTCTCTCCTTTCTTCCCCCTCCCCCCCCTCTCCCCTCCCCCCTTCTATCTGTTTCCACCTCCTTCCTCTATGTCCCTCTCCCTTTCTTCCCTTCCCTCCCCACTTCCCTAGTTTGGTTTTTTTTTATTTTATGAATACTCATCTGTTAAAACTGTACCTCTGAAAAGCTTTTACTAGCCGTGTTCTGTTTCTCAACGGTGCCATGAAAAGGCTGTAAATGCTGTATTGTGAAGGCCTGCTTTCATTCATATTTGTTTTGGTACAAGGATTGTGTTTTTGGTACAATGTTTTGTATTTTTCTTTTGTGTAAAAATTCAATAAAATGTGATTTGAAAAAAAAATGTAAATCATCTCTTCAAAGAATTCCCTTATAGTTCCCATCTTGCTGATTATAGGTAATTGGAAGATTACGCACACAGTGTCCTTAAATTAGCTGTCAGATTGTGCTGTGTATGCCCAGAACTATGACCTCTCTTGTTTACATACAATTATCTTTCCGTCTCTAAAGCATGTGTTCTGTGTGTGCGTGTGGAGCTAACCATGGAGGCCAGAGGAGTCTGGTTGTGGGGCATCTCTAGTTACAACTACACAATTGTAATATCAGTTTTGTTTATCCCCTTGGGTCAATTTTTTTTTTTTTTTTTAACACTGACCTTATAAAAAAGGCTTGGATCCCCACAATTGAGCCACAAAGTGTCTGGAGGCATTTCAAGCCCTATAACAATATTTACTAAGGCTCCCTTTGTTAACACATGCCAACCCTGACCCACCATTCATCCTTGAAGTGGACACAAAGGGGCCGATTCAATCCCTCGCGAAGACGGGAAAAAAACGCGAAGTGTGCTTTTTCCCGTCTATTACGGGACTGAAACCTCGCGTCTTATGCAAACAGCATAAGGCAGAAAGAATTCGCGCGAAGGGCATTGAATCGGCCCCAAAGTGTAGGAACTGTTGATGTTCTTTCTTAGCTATTACACAGGATCTGCACCTATGTGACTGTTCAGCAAATAGTAATGTAACATCATATATGGCAGTTGGTCAATGCAACCAGAGGCAAAAGGGAGTTTAATAGCTGAACCCAGTTGTTACTCCCTGGAAACAACTAGTGGTGCACATTTCCCTAATGCGCAGGATAAGAAACATGGAAGTGCCCAGGATCCGCACAGTACACAAATTTTATTGTTTTGGGATCTCCCCAATTCCTCAGGAGAAATACAAGAGTGGCCCAGTTGCATTGGTTCATTCATGGAAGCAGCAGATAGTTAACCGAGGACTAGGGCACAGTAGCCTGCAAACGGATACAAACATGGAAAGACCTTGTGTCCTCTGTTTTTTTTCATGCTTGTTCCTGGAAGGATACATTTATACGATTGCACAATTAAATCGCAGCTTTCAGCGATATGGAAAGTTCCTGTGCAGCTGTCAGAGATCCCTACAAAACAATAGTGGTAAGTTGGGGGGCGTAGTCTATGCCACCGCCTGGTATTCGCCATATCCTCTAATGGTGTGGATGGGCTTGCCGCTGCAAGGCGATGGCAGGTCGCGATCCCCAACTAAGCCAACGCTAGGGTAAGAGAAGCCTGGACAAGAAACAGTAGGCACAGACTCACAGAACTGACACAACAAGAAACACAAAAAGGAAAGAGAGAGAGCGAGAGAGGGAGAGCGAGAGACCAGAAGGAGGCAGGAGGCAGGAGACTGAGGGAAACGGTAAGGAACAGTAAATGGTGGAGGAGAGGAGGCTGAAGGGAGCAGGAGGAAGGAGACCAGGGGAGATTGTATGAGACTGTAAAGGGTGAAGGAGACCGGGAGGAGAGGAGGCTGAAGGGAGCAGGAGGCAGAAGGCAAGACTGAGAACCGAGGGCAGCGCAGGACTGAAGCGAGCACAGGGCTAGAGAGCCGGGGAGCGAGGCACAGAAAACTATAACATGCGCCATGCAGAGGGCGCTGGTGAACTAAGAAGGGAGCATGGACCAATGAGGGAAGCCAGGGGAGCTGAGCCCCGGGAAGCGGTGTGTTGAAGACTGACGCGATCACTACCTGGAAGTAAGCAATCGCGTCCTGGAGCCCTGGAGCTTAGGAAAAAAATTAAAAAAAGTTTAATAAATGTCATTTCAGTGCTGTATAGGAAACTTTACAAAAAAACTAATAAAGGTCATTTAATGAATATAAGTAATGAGTTATGAGCAAAGAAATGTAGCTAACAGATTCCTTCACGCATCTTTGCCACAACATAAACCAAAATATTTTTGAAGACGCAAGCCGCTAAACTGCGGGGAGCTGATGCTTGCGCATTGCGTCGCTTTGATGCGCTATTTGCGCGTGANTCGCNCGCTTTGCGTNCAATTCAGAGTTGCACTAATTGATGGAAAAACGCATAAGGCGCACAGCGCAACCACGCACAATCTGCGCGTGCGCTGCGCCCGAACTCTGGATCTGGTCCGATGTCTGAAAGAAATAGTAAAATTAAAAAGGGTAAAAACTAAGGCCCATCGAGCCTGACGAGCATTGAGCCTCTTGGCGGAGCAAATTTATTGGAGATTCTTGATGGCGAAAAGTTCACGATTTCCAACGTCATAATTTATCTCTGCTGATGAAAATTTTTGTGAAAAATAGGCACACGGATGGAGTTCCTTCTCAATGGAATCTTCCTGGGAGAGGACAGCTCCAACGCCGACGTTTGAGGCGTCTACTTCAATTATGAAGGGGAGTGCAGGATTGCAATGGCACAAAACTGGGGCAGAAAGAAAAGCCTTTTTTAGAGACTCGAAAGTCGCAATTGCACGATCCAGCCAACAGCTAGGATTGCCACCCTTTTTGGTGAGGGCAGAGATGGGTGAAATAAGAGATGAGAAGTTCTTGATAAATTTTCTATAAAAGTTGGCGAATCCAAGGAAACGTTGTATAGCTTTCAAATTGGAGGGCAAGACCCAATTCATGATGGCTTTAAGCTTATCCGGATCCATGGAAAAGCCATTCTTGGAGATGATGTATCCAAGGAAGGTCACGTGATCCACCTCGAATAACTGGTTCTCTCTGAGTCTTTGCAGGATGTTCCGGACGTGAACACGATGTTCAGATATCGATCTAGAAAAAATTAGGATATCATCCAGATAAACAACGACGAATTCTCCCAAGACGTCCCAAAAAATGTAATTAACAAAATCCTGAAAGACCGCCGGGGCATTACACAGCCCAAACGGCATGACCAGATACTCATAATGGCCGGATAAGGTGTTAAAGGCGGTCTTCCACTCATCCCCCTCCCGGATGCGAATCAGGTTGTAGGCCCCTCTCAAATCGATCTTGGAAAATACCACCGCTCCATGAAGTTTGTCAATGAGATCCGGAATTAGAGGTAGAGGATAAGAGTTTTTTTATGGTGATGTCATTCAAAGCCCGATAGTCAATACATGGACGAAGACTGGCATCTTTCTTGGTGACAAAAAAAACCCTGCTCCAAGAGGAGATTTAGATGGTCGAATAAAGCCTTTACTCAGGTTTTCCTGGATGTAATCCGACATGGCTTTAGATTCCAGTGTGGACAAGGAGTAAAGACGGGCCTTGGGGAGTCTTGAACCAGGAATCAAATCGATGGCACAGTCGTAGCTGCGATGAAGTGGGAGAACATCCGCAGCCTTTTTAGAGAACACATCTGCAAAATCCAGCTATTGACTTGGAAGGTTATCGGGAACAGCTTGAATCGAGCGGACCGGTAGGGTGATACAGGAAGAAGTTAAAGACTGGCTCCAGCTGATTACTTCTCCCATGGACCAATCAATGACAGGATTATGCAGGACCAGCCAGGGATGACCTAAGAAGATGGGAACCGCCGGGCTATCGATGAAGTGGCGTGGAGAGGACTGACGCGATCGCTACCCGGAAATAAGCGATTGCGTCCTGGCAAGCACAGCAGCCCGCGATCGTGCAGGGAGATCGCGGCGGCTGCTGACAGCAGCCAGTTCATCTTTCACCTGATCTGCCAGGCCTTGCCAAGAGGGAAGCAATCTTTATTCCAAATTTCTTCAGAAGCCAGTATGCAGAATGTGATGGCATGCTGACTGACAGATGATTTGCCCTAACACAACTGGAGTAGACTGGAGGTGTCAAATGAAGCCCTTCTTGAAGGTCAAGGAATTGAGTGTACTCATTAACCAGCGAATCCTCTGGACAAGCAGAGGTAAGGGCGTGGCCAGACAATAAGGAAATAAAGGCTAGTTTAGCACAGCGGGTAGGGAAGTAATCTGGAGAAACCTCAAATTGAATGGAAACTCTTCTCAGGACTTCGGGTCACCAAAGAATTTTGCAGGCATTAGCAAAAACTATCAAGGAACTGTCCCAATGTTCTTGGCAAACTAGCCTGGAATTGGAAATCACCTCTTCTTTCAAGGCAGTATTTTGTGTAGTGTAATGATTCAGAAGGGGTCATGACTTATGGACNGTTTATCAAGACCCAAGAGTAGTTTGAGACATCTTGATCACATGGACAGCAATAGTTCAGAATATTCTGCAAAACCCACTCTAAAATTTTCTCAAAAGTTCTATTAACTGTTCCCTCCTCACAGCCTAACCTTCCCTTATTTAAATCCCTTTAGCCAAACCTCAGAAACCTATTCCCTATCCTTCTATTATCCATCCTTTCCAGGCAGTCTAACCCTTACCCTATTCTCCGAGCCATCCTCTTCCTGAAGTTTCAACCCTTCGTAACCCTTACTAGTATGTTATATCCCTCTCCATATACCAACATGAAATGAACCTACATGCCCCCTGCCTATTTCATGCACTCAGCCGGGCTGCACTTTTTGTGATGTGATTAATGTAGATACATATACTGTTTAAAAGATTGAGATGTAAAAGAAAATAACCAAATACAAAACATGTAATTATAGTTTTCACCATTGACCAAATCCACATTTTAGGAGAGGACCAATAGATATTTCATTATTATATTTTTAAATAATGATCACAAGCAAGTTCTGTTTTTAAAAAAATGAATTTTAATACATTAAAAAAGACAAACACTTAAGTTTACTTTCAGCTTTATAGTAAAGCTTTCTTGTGAAATCAAGAACTGCCTAGATATAAACAGTAGTACACAATATTTTATTTTAGCAGCATAATTGCACATTTCAACCTTGCCTAGTATGTAGCAAAGTCTCTGCTATAAAGTGCCATTTAACCAAGAAAAATAGCCAAGTCAACTGTAGTACTTCTAAACTATCAGTAATGCGTAAAGCCACCGTATACCATGCATAGACTGTCTTATGGCTATAAACCCGGTTATAAGTTACATTTCATTGCCCATAAACCTACAAATGTGTTATACTATACTTCACTACATACAACTGTAATATGGTTGTAGATCAGTGCACAAACTCACATATAAAAGTGAAATAAAGGAAAAATTATGGATTTGTGGTCTATGTAGTGTTAAATCACCCCTTAAAGAAAATAAAAGCGACAGCTTCACTTAATATTCAGGGGCGAAAAAAAGTTTTACAGTGCATAAAAAAAAAAAAAAAAAATCATTTTTTGGGGAACATGGGAGCAACACAAGGTACCAGGTACTTGGGCCTAAATTTTCTAAGCAGGGAGATTAATAGTGGGGATGTTGCCCATAGCAACCTCAAGCTCTCAGTTTCATTTAATATACAGGAGAATGTGAGTTCAAGTCAGATTGGTTGCTATGGGCAACATCCCCACTACTCAATCTTCCTGCTTAGCAAATTTAGGCCACAGAGTTCATAAAGCATAGCAGATTGGTCACTTCCATCTGCAGTAATAGATGTGGGGGTTGGGGGGGGGGGGAGGAGGAGTATCTGTGCTAAGCAGAACATGCCAGGTTTTAATGGTTTTCCCATAGCTTCACTTTTAACTACTATATCATCAGCACCTATTTAGGAAAAAAATACCATAAATTCATACCTTACCCATGTCACCAAAATGTGATTTTCCATCATGTGCAACACATACAGTAGTAGAATTAGAATTGTATATTCATAGAATTGTGCCCAGTGTTGTGGTATTTAGGATTTTTGCTAATCCGTGAACAGGTTGAAAAGACTTCACACAGCATAAATAGTACATAAAAGTTATACATACATAGGAGTGTTTTCAGGAAACATTCAAGTGAAAGATAAAAATCAGTAATTCAGGTTAAAGCAAAACCAAAAATAAATACACAATTTCACATTAATGTCCGTCAGTGAACAGATTTAAACCAGCTTTACAATCTATTAGTTATTACCACAAAGAACAAACTTGCATAATAGAAATTCAATGGTTCCGCATAAATTTGCAACCAATGACATTTCTTGAAAATGCTTCTGGTTAAAAGACATTTCATGGTCATTCACAAGATACAGCTAAAAACTATATTTTAAAAAAATGACATTAAATGGTTAAAAGCCATATGACACTTTAGCCCTTTAACGTTTTTAAAGGATCCCAAACATCGCTTAGACAAACATACCTGATAGTTGGATTTTACAAGAGATTTTCAAATTAAAACACACAAAACATAAAAAAAAAAAGACAGACAAATGATCAAACACACTAGAGACTCCCTTGAAGTGTATTATTTGATAATTGGAGATCATTCAAAGGAACGCCATTTGTTGTTTTCCAGTTACATTTCACGAGAATAATCCAAGTATTTTGCCATTATGACTTCTTCCAAATGAATTGCTCCACCGCCCATCAATGCAAACGCCGGGTACATGGTTCCAATGCAGTCAACTTCCCGCTCGTATAGACAGTTCATATTATCTGCATCGTAGAAGCCAACTTTGCCATTATCATAGTCCAGACAGACCCCTATTCGGCCAGGAAGAGGAAGCATGCGTTCTGCATGAGGGGTAGAAATGTTTGATGCCTTTGGGATAAAGAACTTCTTCATTCCTATGCTTGCCAGGGTAAAAGGGTGTGAGGTATCAAAGGCAACATCTTCACTTCCACTATCATGACCACTGTCCTGATCATACCTGGAATAAGAAAAGTGTATATATATAAAATATGCATGCTGTTACACAGAAAGTCATATTTGCACCTTGATGTGTGCCAGTTTTAATAGTTAATCATTTTAATATTGGACAGATTAATATTGAAGAAAAAGTGTGTTGGGTTACCTTGGACTGCTGATGTCACGAGGATTATGCAGCCACTCTTGCAGTTTGATGTCAGATGCAACGCCAACTTTCACCATATACGAGTAAGGCTCCACAGTGAATGCCCAGAAATGCTTTCCCTTANTGATCCCAGTGTCACCAATGATATAATCAAGGCACATGTAACTTCCAACTTGTACACGTTCTGCCCCAAGCAGTAGTGAAAGCCCAGCCACGCTCTCTGCAGTATCTCTTCTGTCACTAAGATGAATATGCTCCTTGTTGTATCCACATTTATCATCAAACAGAAAGCTGAACACTGCAAACAAAAAGGAAATGCAACTAGTAAATGCAACTCGTGGCGTGTGTAAGCTGTTGACAACCAACATGTCTACCCTATTTTAATCTAACCAGTAACATGCAAGATGCGCCCAGTCCATTAAAACCCATTCGTAATGGGGGTTTCATTACCATCACAGACTGTTTCAACATGAAAATATTTTTTATAGTCATTTTGACAAAACTAAAACAAATTCCAGTATAATAGTAGTATAATAATTGGAGATGGGACAGCGAAAGAAATATGCGCGAGTTGCATACATACCTGGTGCAGGTGGTGTGTTTAAGACTACTTCCCTACTGTGGGGGCTATACACAGAGCCTCTGAGACCTTGCACTCTGAAGCAGTAGCTGCTGTTCAGATCCAGATCAGAAATTACTTTACTTGTACTGGTGGTTTCAACCTCATTCCATAAAGAATCATCATTTTTTCTGTATTCAAGAATATAGTTGTCTGCAAGACCAGAATCATTGGGATGATGCCAACTAATTTTTGCATCGTTGTACACCTTGCTCTCTTTCAGATTAATTTCTGGTACATCAAGAGCTGAGGATAAAGAATAGACAGGTTTACAAAAATAAACAACATCATACAACCAATGTGAACTGCAGGCCTTACTGTGGACTATATTCAAATATATCAACTATTTTTTTCTTCCTCGAATACAGAGAACAAAACCAGACCAATTTTGGTCTGATATTTTATATTTGTAACAAATAAAGCAGCCAGCTACTGAAAAAAAAAAAAAAAAAAAAAAAAAAAAAAGACAGATGCTTCAGTCCTTTTCTCCCCCATTATAAGGATGTAAATCTAGTGCAATGTTTAAATAATGGGGCAAGTACTGTAATGCTAAACTATATTATACAGCATTAAGTTATTTGCATAACTATTACATGATT
The DNA here is from genome assembly GCA_016617825.1 of Platyplectrum ornatum. Lineage (NCBI taxonomy): Eukaryota > Metazoa > Chordata > Amphibia > Anura > Limnodynastidae > Platyplectrum > Platyplectrum ornatum. Next base: position 26,263 of record JABWIB010004945.1, read on the forward strand.
TTGCGTTGGTGGCTCAGTTAATTTCAGTAGGGGGAGCTCCAGTGCAACTCCGCTTATACGGTACACTAGACTGAGACGTCCATTATACAATAAAACATGGTTTGCGTGATTTATGCAGGTCATCGCCCACATGGAACATTTAACAGGGAAATTCTTGTGTAAACCTTGATCCAGAAAATTACACCTGGGAAAAACACATGTTGACTTTCGGGAAAACCAACATTAAAGGTTATTCTTTGTATGCAGGGAGAATACTTTGTACAAATACTGACCAGTGTTACTTTTACTTTTATTTAGACTTGGGCTCGGAAACATCACCTCGCACACTGTTAAACCATGATTTGCAGCGGAGGTAATGTTGCTTGCTTGTATAGCATCAACTACTGAAGTCTCAAATAAACATAGGAACTATGTGTAAAGTGATATAACATTTTTACTAGATTGATGAAGCTAGTAACATAGCTACAATATGCAATGTCTTCAACGTAAAGAAATTTTTGAATATCTAATTTAAGACCACACATACATTCTGTGTGCAGTTAAAGCATAGTCCATTAAAAAAGCCTAGATATATTTCATATGAAACAAGTTCTCAAAACAAAATGTCAGTTTACCTTTAAAGAAGGACAGGTCTGATAATACATCTTCTTCTTTAGACACATCAACAAAATATTCCTCGAAGTTTGAATCTGCAGCTGGTTGGAAGGTTTTCAGGGACTCTGTGGCTTTCTGAATTCTGTAAAAAATTACATTTAAACCATTTAATAAAGGTGATACATAGAGGTGACCAAGGTACTAAACATTTGCATTGTACAATTGGCACTAGATGGATAAAGGTATCAAAGGACCGGATCCAGAATTGCACTATGTACGTATGCATGTATGGTTTCCTGCATAAATATATATCCATCACATCTGTGCATGCATGCGGCAGATGTTAGCACATTTCCAACACATAGGAAACATAAGAGATCGGGTATCATTCATAGCAAGCCTAATCCCTGAACTGTATGCGGGAAGGCAACAAAAAGCAAAACAGATCAGCACGCAAGGTAAGGTAGTTTATAAGCTTTCCTCACTCACACTCAGACAGAGGTGCATAGCTCGTACTAAAATCTGGATTCGGTCTAAGGTTATTAACTTTATTAGTGAAACATACTTTTACAGGAATTACTGAATAAGTGAAGTGTGAACACAACTCATTTTCAAAAGAAAAAAAAATTCATGGAATATGCAGCGATCGTGCTACATTTGTTAGGCAGAAGTAAATAAACTACTCAAAAGATTTTAAAGATGGATTTTTGGGGGGAGAGGGTATACCAAATGGACCATAACATCTTTAGGTTATATCCAAGCATGAAGAACAGCCTCCTGATCTCACAGCTATCCCAGGGGGAGTAGAAGACTGTCTATTATTTCTATACCCCAGAATGAAGGGCCACTGGCGCGGTGAGAGCGGCAGTCTGTATTGTAGAGGTGCCCCACTGCTGATTATACTGTAAAAACGCGCATGGACCAATGTCAATGAGGATTTTAAAATGAGTCAGAGACATGTGCAGACGTGTTATTGCGATCACTGGGAACATGCATGTTCTAACTAGAACCATTGAGGCCTGGTGGGGCTGGCCAGAATAGTACTTGTTACTACTGCAGTGCAATTCTATACAAGACATGCCTTATGGAGACCGAACGCATACACGTCAGAGTCAGGAACGTCCGATCAACTTCTGCCAAATGTCTTCACTTACTAGACTGCCCTATAGACAATTTGTTATTGTTGTAACAGAGCATGCCATCTTCATCTCTGCACCCCCATGACTATCCTTCTAATCACTGTACCATAATACATTGAACAGCATATATGGATGTAGAAAGACAATTTCAGGAAAAAAGGGCTGTACTACACAATTCTTCGGTGCTGTGAGAAGTGTTATGACAATTATAATGATATTATTCCAGAAAACACAAGTACCTGGTGTACAGCTGCTTTGCTGTTTGAACAAAGCATGAATGATCAGTCTCTTTCAGGACTTCCTGTGCATAGCCCACTAGGCCATTATTCTCCAAGAGGCCTTGGTATTCCTCCATTTGCTCCTGCAATTTGCCCAGTCTAGCAGTTTGCGAGTCCTGTATAGATTTTAATACAAAAGACTTCCGCTCGTCCAAAATATTAAACAGCTTATCAAAGTTGTAGGTTGCTTCTTCTATGGCTCGCTCTCCATTACTCTGAAACAAAAGAAAAAGAATGTACGACATTCATATTTTATTACATGAAGTTCCATTCTAAAAGCTACATTAAAAAAACCTTGGATACTTTATTTTTGCCATTAGAATTTTTTTGCACTTCAGTGTCCCAGATCCTATTTCTCCTGCACACTGGTCCCTCTTCCATTGACTGCTATAAGGGAGTCTTGATCATGTAGTATGTAATGAGAACTGTGCTTACCTCAGTCCGTTTAATTAAAATTTCAAGCTCGGATATTTGGGTCTTTACTTGGCATTCCTTGCTAATAAGATAGCCAATGCCTTTAGTTAGCTTTTCCTGTAGGAGACAAATGGAAATAATTACTACATTAGCACCTTTTGCCCACAACAATGTTATTTAATAAGACCAAATTCAGTGTTTCACAATACGAATAGACACAGCAAAAAGCAGTCCTACTCCTACCGGAACCATGCAAACAAATATTAAGCAGCTGAATAATGTATGTAGCAGGTATAAGCTTACCTTCAGAGTCTTATAGGCATTGCTCATCGTGGTCACTCTGTGGTTTGCATGTGACCCAGAAAGTTTGCACAAGTGACAAACCGGCCTCCTGCAGATCTCACAGTACATATTCACCTTCTCAGACTCATGCTCAGGACACATGAGCACCTAGAAATATAGTACATTGGATATGATCACTATGCAATACTAGATCCCGGTGCAAGAAAGTTTGAGAATGTAAATATTGCGACTGTAGAATGAGAAAGTCATAAATATAAAACAACATCTGCTTATGCAAGACTTACCTAACATCGAAACATTTTTCATTATTTGTATTTTTTGCAAACATCACTACATAACTAATTGTTTGGAAGCTTGTCTCACTAGCTGAACGAGTAACTGAAATCATTTTTTACCCATCTAGCCACAAAGAACATTACATTTTAAGCACAGCCCAAAGCTGCAATGAGGATAGTTTCAGAAAACAAGTTTGACCAGTGATAAAAGCACCCAGGAACATCACTCAGATTGAGAAGGATTCATTTCTATAGATTTACATCAGTCTATAGAAATGAATCACTCTCATTTGATTTGTCCTATAGGCCAATGTTCTGCAGTTTATCCGTGTTCCATGATTCACAATTACTGATAATANTCAGTAATAGTTTCATAGAAGTCTNATGTTTAGTTTTTGGGACTACTACTTTAATATTAGCGAGGTCGTGTAATGACCAACATCTATATATGGTTCAGCACCTTTACATGATCATTCATCACAGAAGCTGGACTGGAAAACGTTCTAAAATTAGCCGATTGCCTGCAGTGCAGAGGACAGGAATGTGCAGCACGTCTGCTCTCTACATACATCCAGACAACTAGTAACAGTGCTGTCCTAACTGCCCGGCACAGTTACACATGGCCCCATTCCTCCATGTAAAAAGTCCAAAATTCCTGCCAGCTTCACTGAAGCATGAAATACATGTTTGGCAGAAACCTTCACTTGGATCTAAAAATAAATAAATAAAAATAAAATCTGAAACAAAGTTCCCACATGGAAACTTGTTTTCATTCCTAATTGATAACTGAACATAACTTCCAAACCCTGTCACTCTAAATTGTCGGATTCATTGCTTGTACACTAACCATTAAGCAGGCAACACACANTGACTTCAGTAGGAAAAAGGTCCTCATATCTGCACCTTACAATTCTGCTGGGACCAATCTGCCAGGAGACCCATGTAGCTAGCCTATTGGCTGGCTGTCATTTCTGCTCCGATTGGTTAGGCCTCCTGTCAATCAACAGGATAGACATGTAGCTAGCCTATTGAATAACTGCAGAGGAAAATAAAATAACGCTCAGCAGTAGGGTGAAAGGAGAGGAGACGGACAGCACCGAGATCAAAACATTGAAACACTGCATGAGAAGCCAGAATATGGCAAGTATACATGCCTTATTTTTCAGGCACTTCCAACAATCAGATAATCTGTCCATAGTGTCTTGCTCACCCACACACATACACACTAAATCATAGTGTCTGGCCCAATCACACAATAACTTGGTCATGCGGCCAATAATTGCTCTCCTGCTTTACACTTTGTAATTTAATATCAGCCGGCAGTTGAATCAGTGTTTCCCTAATCATGTACTTACATGACAAACTTTGTTTGAGATATTATATGTCATTTGATTGCCCATAGCCACTCCAGAGCATAGCAAAATAATGTGATGCTGCCCCATAATAGTACAAATATGGATACAAAATAGTGCAAGTATGTAATTACTACAACTGTTTAAGGATATTCATAATTCTCTATAAACAGTTTGAGAGAAATAAAGTAAGAAGTGGATAGGAGATAGACAAACCCCAGAGAAGGATTTCTTCTTGTATATTAAGTCATAAGTAATTTGAACAGTAAACTTCATACAAGGTTCTATTATTGCTGTATTTGAAAAATATTGGAGACAGATGGCTCTGCTACAAAATGAAACATAATACCCCAACAACTGGGAATGATCTCACCATATGCAAAGCAATGAATATATTAATGGCCATATGGAAGCACACTTTACCTCATACATNATCCTTTATTGCGCTCAACTTAAAACTGCTTACAATTTATGGCCAGCATTTCACATTAGGAAAGTACGAGCCACACAGCACCAGCAGCTTCTAATGTCTTCCTGACATTTCCCAGTAAAGTACAAATGTCACAGACTGGGGAGAGCAGTTACAGCTTCCATTAGCCCTCAGTAAATGCAGGTGCTCGCTCTTTCCAAACGTCAAAAGCCTTTCTTCTGAACACAAAACAAAGTCTTAGGAAGTGGGTCACCAGAAAGAAGAGCCACACTANTGTAGGTTGGGTCCAAGTCACCTGACCCGTTTTCCATGCCAGTACAAAACAGAACATGTAAAGTAAATGCTGGACACGATTTCTCTAACAATACAAGCTACTGCCCCTCTACACCAGGCACCGACTTACTAAACTCACTATCCTTATAAGTGCGGAANAAAACAAAATACAGCACATTGTATACAGTGTCCCGGAGCACAAATGGTCTAAACAGTGTTATATATTATTGAGGCATTTTAGTGTATTGTAGTCTGAGAATGAAACCAATATGTGAGTCTTACACTTCGTTGCATTCCCTAGAATGGCATTTTAATTTTATATGATGTTTTGTTATGTTGCCAGGAAACAGCCAGTATAGATATTACAAATAGCAGTGTCAGAATGCATGCTGTCAGTGCACAGTATCCGTCATTGCCAATGGGGATGTAACAGGCTGAACCAACAAAACTTTGTAAATAGAAATGGTGTTCTTGTGATTAGAATTAATAGAAATAACATTGGGCAAATATTACCTGGTGCTAAATAAGTGATGACTGAGAAGATATGGCAGATATTAATGGACAGGAGCACTAACCCCCTTTTAACAAATTCTCATCTCAAAATAAACAAGTACAGGATGTATAATAAGTACAATATGTAATAAGAGTCCACTGTCACGGTTTACAGCTAAATATACTGGAGAATACAAGTCCCACCCTGACACATTTTGATGAATGTAGGTATCACAATGCAGAACATGTAAACCCCCTACACAATATCACACAGATAAATGTATTATGTCCAAAGCGTTATCTGACCTAATAACCATGTTGTGGTTCCATCAGTGCCCCTATGTTTTCCTTTTCCAGAGGAAATCCTATGGGATTTGCTGAAATATCTGACCAGGTGATNAAGCTGTGTGTGGCCAAACTGGAGACAAATGCCACCATTTGGCAATCTGGCCAGCTGTCGCACATCAGTATTTCCATGAGAAATTCTGACACTAATCACACAACTGACAAAGATGTACTTATAAGAATGTTCATGGCTCTACATGGAGGGGAATCATTTTGTATCTGTTTAATATTGATTACTACATAGAGCCATCTATTACTTTTGATTAAGTGGTTGGAGCAGTTTTGTTAACTTTGTAACATCCACATATTTGTTGTATAACTTGTGACAACATTCTTAGCAACCTAACAAAAAAAAAAAAAATACATAAAAAAATCTCACTTTTGGTCTGAAGTTTGTTGTAGGTCCAACAAATTCATGTTGTGCCTTGATGGTTCCCCAGGGATGGTGAATTTTAAAGCATTCATTACAGTAGCTGGCGCTACAGTCCAAGCAGCTTTTGGTGGACTCCTGGACTGGTGGTTTGCAGAGGTCGCACATAATAGCAGTTGCGGCACGTGCTGCCTGTCTGTAGCGTTCCACAATAGTCTCCAAAGTAAAGTTCCGAAAAAGGCCACTTATGCCTCGTTCTCCAAGGTCTACATCCCGTAAGCATCCCGGACATGAGAGTATGGTTATCTTGGGTGTCAAAGAATTGCGCTTTGATCCTAAAGAAAGATATTTTGGTTAATAAAAGGAAAATAAATATGTGCAAGCAACTTGTATACTCAAACACAAACAGAAATATTTGCAATAGATACAGGGCATGCAAGCAGCAGGTCAAGGCTCTCAAAATAAAAACAGCCATATGCATTGAATAGGCTTTGCTACACTATCCGTTTCTTTTTACACACGGCAATAGCCCCACAGAGCTTGTTTTTTGTTGNATTACTCATCTTACAAACCATTTATCACTCGTTTAAAGGATTTCTCCAAGTCCGCTGACACAAGGAAGATCTTGCACCCTAGCCATAAAATACATGCAAAGGACTATCCTGGCAGAAAGTCACAATATTATACCGTATTCAAGAGACAAACTGATCTTTGAACATGTCATTACATAAGCAGGTTACTTTTATCTAGTACTTTGACAGGATATATTGTAATCCATTCAGCACAGTTTCTTAGATTACCCAAGTATACAGTACAAGGAAGATGAGAAACAACTATTTCTTCCAACAGTGAATCATTTTCTTATATAAAAACACACAAAAAAAAAAAGGTTTACTATTGTCACATGTTCACTGTTCCTAAATGATGCCAACACCTCCAGAGTGTAAACAGCACCCCAATTTTATAATACAAGCTATGAAAAAGGGAAGGGGGTGCTTAGAAGTCACACTGTCATTTGTGTTTTTATATGACAAGTGCATATCTTTACTGCAGTGTAAATAAATATGATGACCTACAATCTACATGCAATCACAAAGTTTATCCAAAAGGGCAGAAAGATATTGTTATTGTTGCCTAATACCAAGCAGTAAGAGTAATTGTANAAAAAAAAAAAAAAAAAAAAAAAAAAAAAAGACAGATGCTTCAGTCCTTTTCTCCCCCATTATAAGGATGTAAATCTAGTGCAATGTTTAAATAATGGGGCAAGTACTGTAATGCTAAACTATATTATACAGCATTAAGTTATTTGCATAACTATTACATGATTTTGCGTTGGTGGCTCAGTTAATTTCAGTAGGGGGAGCTCCAGTGCAACTCCGCTTATACGGTACACTAGACTGAGACGTCCATTATACAATAAAACATGGTTTGCGTGATTTATGCAGGTCATCGCCCACATGGAACATTTAACAGGGAAATTCTTGTGTAAACCTTGATCCAGAAAATTACACCTGGGAAAAACACATGTTGACTTTCGGGAAAACCAACATTAAAGGTTATTCTTTGTATGCAGGGAGAATACTTTGTACAAATACTGACCAGTGTTACTTTTACTTTTATTTAGACTTGGGCTCGGAAACATCACCTCGCACACTGTTAAACCATGATTTGCAGCGGAGGTAATGTTGCTTGCTTGTATAGCATCAACTACTGAAGTCTCAAATAAACATAGGAACTATGTGTAAAGTGATATAACATTTTTACTAGATTGATGAAGCTAGTAACATAGCTACAATATGCAATGTCTTCAACGTAAAGAAATTTTTGAATATCTAATTTAAGACCACACATACATTCTGTGTGCAGTTAAAGCATAGTCCATTAAAAAAGCCTAGATATATTTCATATGAAACAAGTTCTCAAAACAAAATGTCAGTTTACCTTTAAAGAAGGACAGGTCTGATAATACATCTTCTTCTTTAGACACATCAACAAAATATTCCTCGAAGTTTGAATCTGCAGCTGGTTGGAAGGTTTTCAGGGACTCTGTGGCTTTCTGAATTCTGTAAAAAATTACATTTAAACCATTTAATAAAGGTGATACATAGAGGTGACCAAGGTACTAAACATTTGCATTGTACAATTGGCACTAGATGGATAAAGGTATCAAAGGACCGGATCCAGAATTGCACTATGTATGTATGTATGGTTTCCTGCATAAATATATATCCATCACATCTGTGCATGCATGCGGCAGATGTTAGCACATTTCCAACACATAGGAAACATAAGAGATCGGGTATCATTCATAGCAAGCCTAATCCCTGAACTGTATGCGGGAAGGCAACAAAAAGCAAAACAGATCAGCACGCAAGGTAAGGTAGTTTATAAGCTTTCCTCACTCACACTCAGACAGAGGTGCATAGCTCGTACTAAAATCTGGATTCGGTCTAAGGTTATTAACTTTATTAGTGAAACATACTTTTACAGGAATTACTGAATAAGTGAAGTGTGAACACAACTCATTTTCAAAAGAAAAAAAAATTCATGGAATATGCAGCGATCGTGCTACATTTGTTAGGCAGAATAAATAAACTACTCAAAAGATTTTAAAGATGGATTTTTGGGGGGAGAGGGTATACCAAATGGACCATAACATCTTTAGGTTATATCCAAGCATGAAGAACAGCCTCCTGATCTCACAGCTATCCCAGGGGGAGTAGAAGACTGTCTATTATTTCTATACCCCAGAATGAAGGGCCACTGGCGCGGTGAGAGCGGCAGTCTGTATTGTAGAGGTGCCCCACTGCTGATTATACTGTAAAAACGCGCATGGACCAATGTCAATGAGGATTTTAAAATGAGTCAGAGACATGTGCAGACGTGTTATTGCGATCACTGGGAACATGCATGTTCTAACTAGAACCATTGAGGCCTGGTGGGGCTGGCCAGAATAGTACTTGTTACTACTGCAGTGCAATTCTATACAAGACATGCCTTATGGAGACCGAACGCATACACGTCAGAGTCAGGAACGTCCGATCAACTTCTGCCAAATGTCTTCACTTACTAGACTGCCCTATAGACAATTTGTTATTGTTGTNACAGAGCATGCCATCTTCATCTCTGCACCCCCATGACTATCCTTCTAATCACTGTACCATAATACATTAAACAGCATATCTGGATGTAGAAAGACAATTTCAGGAAAAAAGGGCTGTACTACACAATTCTTCGGTGCTGTGAGAAGTGTTATGACAATTATAATGATATTATTCCAGAAAACACAAGTACCTGGTGTACAGCTGCTTTGCTGTTTGAACAAAGCATGAATGATCAGTCTCTTTCAGGACTTCCTGTGCATAGCCCACTAGGCCATTATTCTCCAAGAGGCCTTGGTATTCCTCCATTTGCTCCTGCAATTTGCCCAGTCTAGCAGTTTGCGAGTCCTGTATAGATTTTAATACAAAAGACTTCCGCTCGTCCAAAATATTAAACAGCTTATCAAAGTTGTAGGTTGCTTCTTCTATGGCTCGCTCTCCATTACTCTGAAACATAAAAGAAAAAGAATGTACGACATTCATATTTTATTACATGAAGTTCCATTCTAAAAGCTACATTAAAAAAACCTTGGATACTTTATTTTTGCCATTAGAATTTTTTTGCACTTCAGTGTCCCAGATCCTATTTCTCCTGCACACTGGTCCCTCTTCCATTGACTGCTATAAGGGAGTCTTGATCATGTAGTATGTAATGAGAACTGTGCTTACCTCAGTCCGTTTAATTAAAATTTCAAGCTCGGATATTTGGGTCTTTACTTGGCATTCCTTGCTAATAAGATAGCCAATGCCTTTAGTTAGCTTTTCCTGTAGGAGACAAATGGAAATAATTACTACATTAGCACCTTTTGCCCACAACAATGTTATTTAATAAGACCAAATTCAGTGTTTCACAATTCAAAATATGAATAGACAGCAAAAAGCAGTCCTACTCCTACCGGAACCATGCAAACAAATATTAAGCAGCTGAATAATGTATGTAGCAGGTATAAGCTTACCTTCAGAGTCTTATAGGCATTGCTCATCGTGGTCACTCTGTGGTTTGCATGTGACCCAGAAAGTTTGCACAAGTGACAAACCGGCCTCCTGCAGATCTCACAGTACATATTCACCTTCTCAGACTCATGCTCAGGACACATGAGCACCTAGAAATATAGTACATTGGATATGATCACTATGCAATACTAGATCCCGGTGCAAGAAAGTTTGAGAATGTAAATATTGCGACTGTAGAATGAGAAAGTCATAAATATAAAACAACATCTGCTTATGCAAGACTTACCTAACATCGAAACATTTTTCATTATTTGTATTTTTTGCAAACATCACTACATAACTAATTGTTTGGAAGCTTGTCTCACTAGCTGAACGAGTAACTGAAATCATTTTTTACCCATCTAGCCACAAAGAACATTACATTTTAAGCACAGCCCAAAGCTGCAATGAGGATAGTTTCAGAAAACAAGTTTGACCAGTGATAAAAGCACCCAGGAACATCACTCAGATTGAGAAGGATTCATTTCTATAGATTTACATCAGTCTATAGAAATGAATCACTCTCATTTGATTTGTCCTATAGGCCAATGTTCTGCAGTTTATCCGTGTTCCATGATTCACAATTACTGATAATA
>JABWIB010004948.1:6130-21358 GCA_016617825.1 Platyplectrum ornatum
CGGGTATTTATCAAATAGACACCCGGGTATTTATCAAATAGACACCCGGGTATTTATTGAGAATAAACACCCGGGTATTTATAAAATAAACACCTGTGTTTTTATTGAGAATAAACACCCAGGTATTTATTTATAAACTCCTGGGTCTTTTTAAATAAAATCCCGGGTATTTATAAATAAACACCGGGTCTTTAAATAAACACCCCGGTAGTTATATATAAACACCTGAGAATTAATTTAGAATAAACACCCAGGTCTTTAAATAAACACACAGGTATTTATACGTAAACACCCAGGTAGTTTTTAAAATTAAAAAACCAGGAATTTATTGAGAATAAACACCCGGGTATTTATTGAGAAAAAACGCCCGGATATTTATACATTTACTAGGTTTTTTAAATAAATACCAAAAATTAATGGATTTATGCCCGGCTATTTTTGGAGGAAATATTTCTAAATAATTAATGATTTTACATCTGGGTATTTACTAAGAATAAACACCTGGGAAATTATGGCTATACACCAAAGTATTTATTGAGAATTAAACTCAGTATAACTATTGAGAATAAACACCCAGGTATTTATGGGTTGAGTGAGTTCCAGGTATTTATCCTCCATGGGTTCTGGATATTTATCCTCTGTGGGGTAGATTCAGAGTTACACTCTCATGACTTAAGCTGGGTACACATTGGGTAAGATAAATTGTTCCAATCGAAAGATTTTTTAAGGTCGGTAAAACCATGATGAATCGCGGGGGGGGTAAAACCATGATGAATTGCAGGGGGGTGGAGGTAAAACCATGATGAATTGCAGGGGCCAGATCCAGACTTACGTACTATTGACTTACTCAGGAGTGGGCAAAACCATGATGAATTGCAGGGTCCAGGTTCAGATCTTTAGGCACTAATGACTTACTCAGGAGTGGGTAAAACCATGTTGAATTGCAGGGGGGGGTATAATGAATGTCAGTGTGTGCATGCAGGGAGAATACTTTATTGTTGCATGTTGCACACAGATACTGACCAGCGTTACTGTTACACTGTTATTACATCATCTCTCACCTGTAATACTGATTACTACTAATGACACGTTCCTCCCGGTGATGGAGGTGTGTTATGTGCACATAAATGCGCATTGCGACAATGCAACACATGCGGCTCGGGAGTGTGTAAGTGCTTCTATACTATTATACATGTCAGCAGGCAGGTGATGCTTCCCCGCCCTGCGCTTTGGTTTGTGAGTGTAATGTTGTATGTCACTGCCATGCATTGTTGTGTAATCACTGCCGTGCATTGTTGTGTGTCACTGCCATGCATTTTTGTGTGTCACTGCCATGCATTGTTGTGTGTCACTGCCATGCATTGTTGTGTGTCACTGCCGTGTATTGTTGTGTGTCACTGGCAAGTATTGTTGTTTGTCACTGGCATGCATTGTTGCGTGTTACTGCCGTGCATTGTTGCGTTTTATTGCAGTGTATTGTTGCGTGTCACTGCCAAGCATTGTTGTGTGTCACTGGCATGCATTGTTGTGGGTCGCTGACATGCATTATTGTGGGTCGCTGACATGCATTATTGTGTGTCGCTGGCATGCATTGTTGTGTGTCACTGCCATGCATTGTTAAGAATGTAGACCACGCTGGCATTGTATACATTTTATATAACACAACACTAAGAGGAGTGCACAACTGAACCTTTCTATAAGAATATCATTAGTGCGCTGTTGCGTTTCACAATGAGACACATGATTGCGTTTGGAATTGTATTACAGATGTGTTATATACAAGTGACTTGAGATACAACATACTGAGAGTTGTGCAATTTAATAAAGCGCCAATGCAGTGTCGTCTAATTCTCTACATACACAGTTACAATGCGGAGATAGTAGGGAATTGTATGGTGCCCTCGTCCAGGCTATGCAGTAATTGTGTCTATAATATGTCACACAGTGTCACCCGTACTGTAACCGATGAGTCGCTGTGGTTTGTTGAGTCCATTACACATATTATAACAACGTTTCGTCCAGGTCAGATGCAGTAAAAGTCGATCCGGTTGTGAAGTGATTTGAATTGGAGGCAGCTGGATTGTCTCAAACAGGACTATGGAAAAGAGAGAATCGTTTGTAATATGTCACACACACACACACACATACACACACGCACACAATACTTTGGTACACAGAATATTGAGGTATGAAAATGTGATGGGATGACACACAGTATATGAATGTATAGGGAGTAGCTCTTACCAGGTATCGAGGTATCTTGCAGCCCACGAGCGGATCGTGGAGGCGACGTCCATTGAAGGTGCGCCANTCTTCAACTGGAGATCATCACCCACGTCCCCATTGTGGTTTCCGCAGGGTCCGCACACATTTCCAGCTATTTTGTCTTTGCCGATCAGTCGGACCTCGCCATTCGAATTCAGGGTCACAGTGATTCGGTTAAACAACTCCACAGTCCTTTCACTTTTAGAGACCATAATATTCACAGCGCCGTCTCCAAGCGAGGTTGGCGTCTGCAGCTCCCGTCCATTTAACTATACGAGACAAATAACACATCTCAGCATAACAATAATAAAACTCACACTTTTTGTGTTCTTATTGCGTGTACAGTGTAAGCATAGGTCTATATTATGATTATATTTAGGTTGTATCAAGATTAATTCATAATATCAATCATGTAAAATTGTATCTTTGGTGGAGAACTTATAGTAGCCATGAGATGACATCATCAGACAATGACGTCATTGCAATCAGTGTTTAGCAAAACGTGTCTTAACTGTATGAAATCATAATAATCATTATTAATATAGTGAGAAATTAATAAATGATCCATAATATAATTTTTTTTTTGATATCATTAAATGATCATTTTGTGCACTATCAAAGGGTCATCTGTTAAAGTCCAGATTTAAATAATGAAACATTGAATATATTGATTAATATTGAAATATTATATATGTCATTTGTTGGAGAGAAGAACGCATATTTATGTTATATTGATATAGACGGTTATTATGGTGTGGAGTTTAGGCTCTACGCGTAGCTTTTGACATTTCATACACTATGGTACTTACGGTAACTTATGGTAACTTATGGTAATTAGTAAATTAGTAAAATTATAGATAAAATGTTGCTTCCAAGAGATGTGACATCTGTATTAAAATTAACAGTATCTGTGTGCAAAATGCAAAAATAAGCATTGTCCCAGCATGAAAACACGGACATTTATTTTACACCCCCCCCACCACCACTCCGCAATCAACATGGTTTGGCCCATGCTTGACTTAATCATGAGTGCCTGAAGGTCTGAAGCCAACTGTGTAGCAATACCACCATAAGCCAAACTCACCCATATCTCCATGTTTCCATTCACGGATATCAGTCCTTGGGGTGTAAAGATATGCAGAGCTTTCGTGGAACAGGATTGTCCACTACATCTTCTTATATCAACCACGACCATGAAATGATCAGCCAAGCTCGTGTCGCAAGACGCTGACAATACATATGAGCCTTCCCTGGGGAATTTCCCAGATATCCCATCAAATGTAATGAAGCTGTGGTCATCTCTTAGGACACACTCCAATTCTCGTGGCTGGCAACTGCGTAGCCCTTCTCTAAGCNGGCACACCTCATTGGCTGCACAGCTCATATTGAAGCAGGACACGATNCCAGACTGGCAAGTACAACGTTGACTGCAATCCTCTGATACTACAGATTCTCCAACCTGAGATAAACCATAGAGAGATATGAGATAGATATGAGATAGATAGATAGATAGATAGATAGATAGATAGTCTTGTTAATTAGACTTACCCTTAAATATCTTCCATAGTGGTTACATCCACAGTTATCCATTGTCACACACTTGTCCCCATCAAACATATAACCAGGATCACACTCACAGCCTTCGAAACATCTCTCGCTACAAGTTCTCGGCTCAAAAAGACTGTTACAGGTGAAGTCACAGGTTCGGGTACAGAGAGAGTGATGACTGTTGGCTGGACACATGTACGCTGTGTAGAGTGAATCATCACATTAGAGTTACACATTGTGCGTTACAAAGCACTACAGCTTCTAGAGATTATACAGTGTGGTGAACTAAGGCCAGGGTACACACATATATATCATTAAATGGTAATTTTGTGAACTATCAAAGGGTCATCTGTTAAAGTCTAGATCTCCAACAATGGATAGACCCATGTCAAAACCCAAGACAACGTAACTTACTACAGTTGCTGATATCCCTCCATGCTCCTACTTCGACTCCTTTCTCCTGGCATAGCGCTGTATAAGCCTGTAGACTGGCACACAGAGAATCCGGCCCTTTCGGTGCAGCACAAACATCAAACACGCAGCTCTTTGCGTACATTTCTGGGGGGAGTAAAGCATGGCAGTCCTTGAATGGCCCCTGGGGGTCTGCTATCAGTCCACATTTGGTGGGTGAATTAGCGTCGGTGAATTCAGTCGGGTCACAGGTTGGACATTGATCTCCAGTACATCCTTTGCAGTCCGACCCATCTCCAGCTACTGCCCAAGACTGGGCGAACAATGCCACATCATCAACAATGGTGCCATCGCGAAGGCGGAATTCATCTGTTGTGTTCTTGTTGTAATTTCCGCACAGACCTTCCGTCATTCCAGAATAGGAGCTGGGCATCCAGACTGAGACAAAGTGTTGCCTGTCATACATCACTGATATGCCGTGTTTTGTCTGAACGATAACGTTATTTCCTTCTTCATTTATCCAGTATTGGTGGTTTGGGGGGTGACACGGAAGAGTGTACGTCTCTCCATTCAGCTGAGATTGAAAAAAGAAACCAGATATGAATAATAACAACAAGGTAAGGAAACAAAAGTGCGACCATCACAACGTTATCAAAGAGAAAAATAAAAGAGTTACTGACCCCAACGCTCCAGGTCTTATCCCTCTCCAAGTGTATGACGTGTTCTCCGATGGTCACGGTGACTGATCTGGTGACCGCAACGTTTCCATCTCCATACGGCTCATTGTCTACCGTCACCAGGAAATTAAATGCAGCTGTCTTAACTCTAACAAGAACGTATCTGCAGGTGCCCTGCATATCATATAAAGCATTATCAAAGGTGATATAGTGAGGGTCACCCCATACCACGCATTGTCCAAGCCCCTTAGCATGGCAGCCTCGGACACCGTCCACCACTCGGCACTCTTCACTTGCTCCACAGGTGCTGTCCTGGCAGGTGGTGGTGCCNCCATTCTGGCAGGTACATTTCCTCTGGCAGAGATTGTCGGCGTAGAACTCTTGCCCAGCCTTATAATATGTATTGTCAAAGACACAGCCGCATTCACTGAGAGGCACGCAGTCCTTTCCACTGAGGATGAAGCCATTGTTACAGTAGCATCCTTCAGTTCGGGTCTTCACGCAGGTTGGGGGAGATGTAAGCCCGAAACAGGTGGCTGGACATCCATCCCCATTAAGCTCATAATGGCTGTTCCTGGGACAGGTCTTTTCTGTGAAACAATGTAAAAATATTGAAAATTAATTCATTCTTATACAGTTGTCGGAGATGTTGACGTTGTGAAGACCCGAAATGTTGACGTTGTGAAGACCCGAACAATATGTCAAAATAGATACATAGATACAGTGACATTTAGCTGTTGGTTGTATCTATGTTGATGGGGTTGTTGAAGCGTTGACTGCACCCATTATCAATTAATTCAGAGAAGTTATATTTTTGTCTACCACATCACCACAAGTGTCTCTATCAATACATATTACTGTAGACATGGGAATGATTGCTTAATACATAAGTTATTGAAAAACTCTCTTACCACAGAAAGTCGGAGTCCTCCATTCTTTGATGATGGAACCGCTTCTTTGGCATTCAGAGACATAGGTTGCAATGCTGGCAGACACCATGGATTGGTGGCCCTTGTATGCACACACATCAAACAGACAATCCTCGAAGAACGGCGTTGGGTCAATGGAAGCATAACATTGACTGAAGGGACCATCGGGTTTAATGAGAAGCCCACAATAACGTTCATTCTTGTAGACCTCTTTATCTGTCTCACTACACACTGGACAATCTGAGCATTCATCCATGCACCCCTTTACTTCTCCCACCATCCAATGGTCTCCGAAGTCTTTGGCGCTTTTGGCTGTTACTCCACCATCTATAACGAAGTCATCAGATGGGTTTCCGTTGTTGTTGCCACATAGACCATTGACGGCCCCTTTGTATGTACTAGGCAACACCACTCGCAGATAATTCCAGCCATCGTAGTCCAGAGATAAACCAAATTCTGTCTGGATAGACACACTGGCACCTGAGATGTAGGCTGTTATCTTGGTCGACTCATCATAATAAGGTAAAGACGTGAAGACATCATCAACCTGGAAACATAAAAGTACAATAACAATATATAAAATCTTGATATCTTTGTTTCCATATAGCACTGTATGGGTGCAATGATACAGTCATATATAGAGGAAGTCTGTACCTTCATCTGCTGCGGGTAGTCTCGACTCATGGATAGTGTCTTGTTGTAAATCTTCAGAATGACATCTTTGGTGAAGGACACGGCCTTGTTACCCCTCAGGTCATTTTGGACATTGATCGTGAATGGTGTCAGAGTTGAATCGTTTGTGACCTTTACCAGCTGGTAGATGCAACTTCCCATGTATGGGAATNTTTTATTGTCAAAGGTCTTATAATGAGGATCACCGGAGGCTATGCAGGTGGAATACTCAGTGGGATGACAGCCACGTATACCATTGACCACTGAACACGTCTCACTATTTTTGCACTTGATTGGTTCACAAACCACAATTCCTAGAACAGGGTCACATCTGCAGAAGCTAGTACATTTGTCATTATACCAGGTCTGCTCAGGTTCATAATACCGCCCATTATATTGACAGCCGCAGCTTGAGATGGGAACACATTGGTCACCGCTGAGGACCATGTTGTCATTGCATTCACATGTCTCGACACAGGGCTTGGTGCACCTGGCTGGGGCTTTTCTGTCAGAGCAACAAGCTGGACAGGCGTTTCCACAGGCATTATAATGGCTGTTACTATCTGGGCATATCTTGGCTGAAATATAGAGAAGGAATAAAAATCATTAGTGAAATATGTTTTGATGGTTATAGACATATCATTACTAAATAAATGCACATGCGTAAAACTTACGGCAGTTAGAAGGCGTCCTCCAGTCATATAACTTCACTCCTTCTTGAAGGCAAGTGCTGGCATATGACTCCAATGCTTGGCAAAGAATGTTTTTAGCCCCGTCGGTCATACAGACATCAAAGAGACAGTCATTAAAAAACCGTTTAGGGCTGACTTTTGGGAAACATTCCCTGAACGGACCATCCGGCTTAAACATGATGCCACAGTTTTCATCCCCACCATATTTTTGCTTCTTATCTTCATCACAGGTCGGACATTGACCTGGACAATGGTCAAAACAGAATGGATCTCGGTCATAGACTTTCCATGTAGCGGCCCAATCAATGATGGAGCTAATGACAGTTCCATTTGGTGCTCTTTGTTCATCACTGGGATCTTGGTTGAAGTTGCCACAGAGTCCAGATATTGAGTTATAGTAGCTACTGGGAAGGGTGATAGTAACATGCCAATTCCAATCAAACGTGGCCACCATGCCACCTTCAACCTCAATAACAACTGTAAAGCCACTTTGACTTGCTTTAACTTTTCCACCAGCCAGAACAACTGGAAGATTAATTAACTCATCGTTGACCTGTGTGAACAAATAGAAAAATTCCAGAGTTCAAAAAGAAATTATACTTTACTACCGAAAAAAATGCTCACCTACTTGAGAACTATGAAATTACTATCAAATATGCTGCTCTTATTTCTAAGCACCTACAAGGCCCTCAAAGCTGGTTCTGGTTCCTTGTCACTAAATATAGCCCGATGAACATTGATAACTAATACATAATAGAGAACATATAGTGCCGATTGGTCAAAGGTTGAGTGATCTGACGAGTTCCAAATAAAAACTAGAGGTGGTTTAGATAAATAACAATAACTGTCCAGGCACATTAATATTGGCTATGCAATACACAATAATTAGGAAGCGCAAAGGACGGATCTATAGTCTATACTGTATAAACTGATGATCTATAGGCCTGTAATGCAATATGGTTCTTATTGAGTGATCATGGAATGTTGATCTCACACTCTAATAGCCAGATCTAGAATGCTTTAATTCACAGAACAAGAAGAGTATTAAGACCATTCGATTTTCCCTATGTGTCCATGTTAATACTTTGTAGTTTTGTTTTTAATCTTGGGATTAATAGAAACACATACCCGTATTTTAGGAAACTCTCCAACTTGAGCGGAGATCTTAATATCATAGACCGTCATTTCCATCCTTCTGACATATGAAACAGCTTGGTCTCCTCTGTTATCATTTTTGATGAGTATCTGGAAAGGAGTTAAGGTGGGATCATCGCCCGTGTACTCAGCAAAAACGTAGCTGCACGTTCCTTGGAAGTCATAGTCAAGACCATCCAGAGAATGGAAGTGAGGGTCGCCCCATGCCCAGCAGATACTGGTGTACTCTGGAATGCAAACCGCTGTGCCATCGTGAAGCTCACATCTTTCCTTCAAACGACAAGTTTTGGATTTGCAGGGATCTAAAATATAACACATAGGTTTTATAATGATATTTTTGGGCCAACATATAACAGCCTATGCTAAGTACGTAAGTATGTACACTAAAATGATGCGATGTATGAATTTCTGGATATTGCAATGGTTGGGTCCAATTTTCCTTGTAGTGTAATAATAATAATAAAGGGATGAACTTACCATTGTTGACACATGACATCATAGCATCCACAACCTGACAAGTCTCTCCCTGGCCACAGGTTTTATTATTGCAGGACAGACCGGAGATAGGATTGCAGGTACATTCCAGACTGCAGTCGTTACTCACAACTGTTTCATAGGCCTGTGGAGAAAACCAAACTTCCTTTAACGACAACCTAACCATCTATTTAATGGATGACTATAAATCATTTAAGACCCTTAAACATGACTTAGACATGACTGGGTTGTAACAGACAGAATGGGGGGGATGAGGCCCTGCCCGCACTCTGAAGGATATTGAGTATTGATACATGGGAACATCGCTGCTCTGTATGATCCAGTCACACAGCAATGTTACTACCAGGACTGAGGAGATAAAAAAGAAGTATATACTAATTAGAACATACCTGGTAGTAACGTTCATCGTCAAAGCACCCACATTGGCTCAAAGGAATGCAGTCTTGCCCATCAAACACGAAGCCGTCATCACACTCACAGCCTTCGTCACACAGGTCTGAGCACTCATACATGTCGCTGATGGAAGCACAGGTGGTGGAACACATGTCCGCACAGTGAACGTAGTGACTGTGGCTCCAGCACTTCATGGCTGCAGATAAAATTGAAATGGTCCAAAGTTATGGATCCAGGATTAATACGAAGGGGTATCACTAGGATCGTAAGATGACCCATTGGGCTAAGTTGTGTCAAAATCCAAACTAAGAGAATTAACCATAAATTAACCATAAATATGTTGATTAATATTGAAACGTGTGAGCTTGAATCTGATTGGTTGCTATGGGCACTATCCGACTTTTCNATCTCCCTGCTTAGTACATTTAGGCCTAAGTCTACATTTTAATGAAGGGAATGGGATAACTGAAAATTACATTTTCAATTCTTTGTTCAATAAGAACTTTGATGACATAAAATCTGGCTCCAGAATTTTGTTGCTGAGCTTACCCCCTGGAGACAATATTGTTTGAAGCTTTTGGTACAAATATGACTCTCTGTTCCAAGGATGTTAGTTGGTCCAGAATCATTGATGGATCACTCCTGACACTGGATTTACAATTAATAATCTCTATGTATTGTCATGTCTTGTCTTATATGTAATAAGCAAACTGTCTTGTTCTAAAATATATGTCTTTATATTAATGTGATTAGGAATTGTGTTTTCATTTGTTGTTCTTCTTTAGTGTAACTCTTCTGTACCATCAGTAACATGTTACAGCAGGTCAGGATCCCATCCGTTGTTATTAACTAAGATCTGATTGGTAATTTTTGCCATACTTTGCATTTGCTCATAATTTACTTTATAATTTTCTGTTACTTACGACACAGATCTTCTGACCTCCACGTTAAGTCCTTCATTCCAGCTTTTTTGCAGGCATCAGCATAAACAGCAACACTGTCACACAAGACATTGGTGTCCTCGCCATTAGTTTGGCATAAGTCTGAGACGCAGTTATTCAGATAAGAATTGGGGTTCACAAGGGAATGGCATTGAGCAAACGGCCCAGAGGTGTCACTAATTACACCACAGTACTGCTTTTGGGAAAACACGTCTATCTTTGGCCCAAGACAAGACGGACAGGGGTTTTCTGTGCTACCACAACCCTCACATCCTTCGTCTGAATTTCCAGGTAGTTTCCACTTATTTCCAAAATCAAAGATCGCATTAGGTGCTGCACCAAAATCATCCTCGGGGATTCCATTGTAGTTGCCACACAGACCACATATGCGATCCTTGTAGTTGCTCGGAGCTGTGACCTCGATGTGGTTCTTGAGGTCATATTTAACTATAACACCAAATTGTGTCTTGATGATGGTACCTTCACCGTAACACTCAGCACGTATTTTACCATCCAGTAAAGTGGCTGGAAGTCTGGAGATCACACCATTTATCTAGCATAAGTCAAAATAAAACAGAAAAGTAATTGAAGCCTTATTATGAATTTATCATAAATGTATAAAGGAAAATCAAAACCGCGAACAGATATAAATTGGTGTCATTTTAGTCTGGAACTATTATTACCTGGACAACACCTCTCTGTTGGCGTGTGAGGGTCAAATTTAGTTGATGTACTTCTATGGTCACACTTCCCACCACGCCAGCACCAGAATCATCTCTCTTGTGTTTTAGTATCACTCTGAATTTGGTCAAATTTCTACCACCACCATCTGCTTTATCGTCACAAATCTGGGCCAGCACATAGGCGCACGAGCCTCGGAAGTCATAAGGTCGACTGTCAAAGGTTTTATAATGAGAATATCCAGCAGCTGTACAAGTGGCTGAGCCGAGTGGATGACAACCCAGCACTCCCTTTTCTACACGGCATTCTTCACCGAAAGAACAGGATGATGTCACACATTCCATAATTCCGCCTTTGGTGCAAGAACATCTCTGAGAGCACTGGTCTCCAACATAAATGTTCTCTCCAACAGTGTAATAAAGGCCATTGTAATTGCAACCACACTCTGAGATTGGAACACACTTGTCACCACTCAAAATATAGTCATCGTTACATGCGCAACCTTCCGTACAATTGCCGTAACAGCCATCTGAAGTGGACAGACCATTGCAGGTGACCGGACAGCCGTTGGCACAAATCTGGTAGCTGCTATGGTCAGGGCAGGAATATGCTGGAACAAAGTAAAGATAGAAAGTAATATGATTAAAAAAATCTGTTACTCCCATAGATATAAATATGTATGTGAATAAGAGGAGAACTGGAAATAATGGACCGTTGGTAAATAACGGGGACAGATTTGGTCACTACTGATTTAACATCATCATTTTATAATATGATTATTTATAAAATATTCTTCTAAAAATATTCTTTCATCTTAAAAAAAAAACACTTACGACAGAAGTCTGGACGCCTCCAAGGATGGACAATCCCGCCCGCAGCCTGGCATGCTATAACATATGATGTAATAACTGAACAAAAGCCGATCTGGTGTTTCTGAAGAATGCAGTGATCGTATACACAGCTGGAGAAGTAGTTCTCGGCATCAACAAGAGCATGACAGTCACGGAATGGGCCCTTGGGGCTAACTAAGACACCACACTCGATGGCTCCATCCCTTTGTCTCTTTTCTTCAGATGATAATGTGGTACAGACCGGACCACCGTCATCTCTACACCTATAGAGTTCTCTTACTTTCCAGCTCTTTCCGAAGGTAGCAGCATCAGTCACCTCTTGTTTGGCTCCTTTGGGTTGTAAATCGTCTCGAGGATTGCCATTAAAGTTTCCACAAAGCCCACAGACGGCATTGGCATATGTTCCGGGTATACTGACTCTTATAATACTTTTATAGTCAAATGTCACTGTAAGACCAAAGTTAAAACTAAAAACAGCTGAGCACGGGTTGAGGTACATAGTGAATTTGCCATCAGGGGATCTGTATGGCAGATTTAACAGCAACTTGTTGATCTACATTAAAATAGAAATAATAAATAAAAATACAGTTTTATATAACTCAAGTAGAAGAATGTGTTAAAAACATATATGCAATCCTGCACTGTCAAAAGGTCAACATAAAGTCTTCCCAGCATCCATCATGGAATATACTTAATTATTCATTTACTATTACGGTTATTATAGAATAAAGAAATTATAGCACAATTAGAAACAGTGTTGTGTTGCTATATAACATTACTTACCTTTACTTTATTTGGGAGCTCTCTGCTGGCTTCAATCTCCAGGCCATAGACATTGATAAAAACTGCTGATGTGTACGAGATCCGGGCATTGCCTTTGTTTTGATTCCGAACCAAGACCTGGAAATCGGTGAGTCCCCGGCTCTGGTCACAGAGTGCAGTGAACTGATAGATGCAGGTACCCTGAAAATCAAACTTGTTTCCATCATAGGAGATGTAATGTGGATCAGCTGATGCTGAACACACCCCGTAGGATATTGGGTAACAATCTAGAATGCCGTTCTTCACTGCACATTCCTCTCCAGATCGACATGGACTATCTGTGCACACAACCTTCTGGGTTTGGCCATTGCACACACATCTTTGTCGGCATATTTTATCATTCCAAAATTTCTCACCATGGGCATAGGAGAAGCCATTGTAGGTGCAACCGCAGCTTTCTTTGGGGATACACTTCCCTTCACTTAACACAAAGCCTGGATTACACTCACAAGTCTCCACACATGGTTCAATGCAGGAGGCTGAACCATCTGGATCTTGGCATGTCGCTGGACAGGCCTTTCCACACAACTTGTAGGTACTGTTCTCTTCACAAGTGATGGCTGCAAAATGGATAGTAGGGTGTGAATGGAGTTACCTTTTGCACATTATTATAGTATTATGTAGTGTACACTTAGGGCATTTAACATTTTTTGTTTACACATTTATTGTTAATATTTTCTGGTGTAATAGATCTATATAAGTAATACAGAATGTATTAGCCACTTACGGCATCCTGCGGCCTCTCTCCACACGGTGATATTTGCCCCGGCACTCTGGCAGGCTTCGGCATAAGTTTTGACTGCGTCACATGAAATCTTCTTGTAGCCTTTGTTAACACATACATCAAACACACAATTGTCTAAATACATCTTTGGGTCTACAACGGCATGGCATTGGCTGAACGGGCCATCTTTTTTGCTGATGAGTCCACAGTAGGCATCCCCTGTATATCTTTTAGCATCGTCTGGTTGGCAACTTTGGCAAGGTCCACGGCAATCATGAAAGCAGAATGTGTTGTCATCCACCTAAACATTTGAAAAGACAAAGACCCAACATTGACTATGCTGCAAAAGGTGTTCAGATTTCCATTACGTACAAAATATTGTCTTACCACCCAACTACTGCCAAAAGATATGACATCAGTAGCTTTGGTTCCAGTAGGTGTTAAAAAGTCATCGCCTGCATTTTGGTTATAATTTCCGCACAGGCCGCACATTTTACCGGCATAGCGCCGAGTGAGTTCCACCCGTAAATTCCAAATCCAGTCGTATGAAACCTGCACATCATTCCCGAGTTGCATAAGCACCAAATGACCACTCTGGAAGAGTTTCAGAGTCCCATTCATCATGGACACAGGAAGCTGATGTAAGGAATTATCCACCTATAAATGTAGACAATGTTATGCAAACGTAGATATAAAACTTAGAGGACAAAATGAAACAACATTGTCAGACAGCCATCCCAAATCCCTGCTCACCCTGACAAAGCCAACCTCGCCTTTCTTGACTACAATACTATGAATCCCTGTCTTGAAGGTGACCTCTGCGACCCAGGAAGCTTGGACATTACCACGTATATCATTCTTGATTAGAACAGAGAAAATCGGAAGGTCTTCTTCAACAGGTCCACAGACACTTGAAAAGTTGTATGTGCATGTTCCCATGAAGTCATATAAGACATTATCAAAAGTGCGAAAATGAGGATCTCCTAATGCCATGCAGATGTCCACCTGCGGCTTGACACATTTTGGCTTATTGTTCTCCATGATGCACACTTGACGGGGGCCACAGAGAGTAGTTCTGCAACTAGGTGGTGGAGGCCCTGGATCTATACAAGAAGAGGGGAAAATTAGCTACTAATGCCGTGTTAAAATACATTGTTGACCTTATCCTATATTAAAATTGAAATTTATACAACGGCGGTTAGCATTAAGATTATATGTGCATAACCAATTCCTAAACCTCATTACGAGCATACAGTAGTCTGTATCCAGTCTGCAATTGCAAACAGTAAAAAGTTTATATCAAATAACCTCCAAGTTTACCTTTCACACATATCCCTGGAGAGCCATATCCAAAAAGTGAACTTATCCCCACGCTTTGTAGACCAAATCTTTCAGTGGGATGTTCAACTTTGTGAGAAGTAAAACTGTTTCCAAAATTGTATTCAAGCCAACTGTATTCAGTTCCTGGTATTTCAGTCCACTGAGGTCTAACAAGGGGTCTTCCATCAAAAGTAATCTTGTCTTTNGTAGAACTCTTTGCTATCATGATGGCATAGTTGTCAATGTCTCGTTGACCATATATGTAGTAGGAGGTACAGTAACTACCTGTGTCTAAGATATTCATCATGAACGGGTCATACTCATACTGGCTGCTTTTTCCACCGGTGCTAACAAATGTGACTTGGACACCATCACTGGCTTCAATTTTCAAGGGTAGTTTTGAAATTTCTATTTCTAGGACTTGTCCAGACACCAGCTCTTTTTTTTGAGCGGTGTTGGAAATGCAGTTAACTTCTGTTTTTCCAGCTGCAACAACATAGACTAAGTCTGATTTTTGTTGGAAAGATAATGGGGCGACCATGAAACTTCTACCCCAGTTTTGGACTGGTAGAAGCTGTTCGAAGACGTGGTTACACTGAGTGTTTATCTGGGCGCAAGTGTGTCCACTTAACACAGCCACTGGTTTCTGAGA
>JABWIB010004948.1:23254-37324 GCA_016617825.1 Platyplectrum ornatum
TTCCTGTGTGTAATATATATATATATATATATATATATATATATATATATACCAACTCATGATTTATATACATAAGTCTCCTAACTAATAGGAGATCTGTCCAAGATTTAAAAAGAAACGCAGAGAAAGTTCTTTATGTTTGATTTTACATTCGGGGACAGGACAATTGGGTTAATCCCTGCATTCTGGATGTGGTTAGTTTAGCATGGAAGTGCATTGGGGTGACAGGTAAGTGATCCGTACAGAAGCAGATACAGGCTGGGAAGATAAGGTACTGAACATGTAAGTGTCCTGAATTCGCTTCTCTAAATGAAGGGGGAGAGGGGAGTAAACTTGTCAGTACTATTGGCTTGCCTTCCCCAGTCCATCAGGTCTAAATTAGCGTGTAATTGATAATAAATCACCTGATGGTATTAAATGAGGATGAGGCTGATCCAGAGTTTGAGAGCAAGGGCAAAACAAGTGCTAGTGTAGAACCGGGCACAACCAAACACTATGCTGCAGGGGAAGCAAATATACACTGTAAAAACAAAATTATACCCCGATCACATTACCAGCCTTGAAAAATCTGGCTTAAGAGCCAGGGTGTAGAGCTGGGGAGATTGGAGGGGCTGTGTAAAAAAATGGACCGTTCACATTAGCTGAAAAAGCCAGGTCTGTACTGTTCACACTGAACCCTGCTTTTTGCTACCAGTACACATCATTACTCAGAAAATGTGCTGTGATTGGCTGCGATTGTTTGTTTACACCTGACTGTGTGAGCCAATCAGCACTGCACAAACACAATGGGAGAGGAAAGCCAGCTATGTAGTGTTCACACTGACTGAAAAAGCCGGATATGAGGGCAAAACCCCTTCTAAAAAGCAGCCTCTGTCACCAGCTTTCACTATCCGGCTCTGTGTAAATGGAGCGTTCACACTGAGTTTAGAAGCTGCTTTATCATAAAAAATGACAGCTAATCTGAGGTAATGTGAACGGAGTAAAAGAGTTGTTATATGAGGTTTCCTAACTCAGCTCTAATGTACATATTACACATAATGTGTGCTCCCTCACACTGCAACATGCACATGGCTCAGGCCCTTACCTAAAAAATATAGTGCAACTCTGGATCAGACGGTTGCTGCAAATACCTGCACATTAGCCTACTGTATCTATATTGCACATGTACACTCCACTCCAGCCCAAGTCTAATAACAGTTACGCTGGTCAGTATCTGTGTGCAACATGCAACAATAAAGTATTCTCCCTGCATGCACATACTGACATTCATTATACCCCCCCTGCAATTCATCATGGTTTTACCCACTCTTGAGTAAGTTAATAGTGCCTAAAGTGCTTGAATCTGGTCCACTGTTACTCAGGTTTTAATTAGTTAACATCTGCATCATAAAGCAGATTAATGATCCATCATATATTGAAGTGTTAATTGCTAATGAATTACAGAAGATATACAGCAGAAGATAGATAGATAGATAGATAGATAGATAGATAGATAGATATAGATGACTTGTTTTTTACTTTTATTACCTAATATCTGTTTGTATCATCTATGAAAAACTGAACATTTATTTACATTTAATATATTCATGTCATTACCCATATTATTATTAGTAGTAATAGTATTATTATATAATTATTGTTATATATTATGAATATCTGTTGTATATATCTGTGTGAGGTTACTTACCTGCTGCTCGCATGCCCAGGTCTGACACTTCCCTGGAGCTGGCCACTATTTATGATGGCCAGTACATACCTGACAGAGTGCCCAAGACTATTTACATAATTAGAAGAATAAAGTCACCCACATTAAGCCGCCCTCAGCAGTTACGCAACGCTTATCTCACTCTGAATAGACTGGCAATACATCACGTTTCACAAGACACATCTACAGAGGAATGTGTGTTATTATGATTCCAGAGCATGCCGGATAAGAGCATGTTACCGCAAAATAACAGATTGCAACCAATGGCAAGAATCACCGGTGCCGTCCATCAGGGAAGCTGCTGACACTGAGAGCAGTGCTGTAGCACAGATAATGGAAGTCAGATAATGTTACAGTAATGAATGATATATGTATAAATGGGGGCATTCATGTTAACACGGTATGATGGTTTACAAAATTTACTTTAAAAAATTTAGTGGCCATCGGCTTGGGTTTTTAAATGACCGCCTGTATCGCTTTGACCACTAACCCAGTCAATGGATGGGAGTGATGGGATGGGAGTGAATGATATATGAACAGGGGAGGCACTGTTACTGTAGCTTCAATCAATGTATAGGTTCTATAAATGTGTGCATGGAAAACAGAAGAAGAGGAGATAAAATGTCCCAGCACTTGGGAACTACCGGTTAGTAATACTGGTTTAATATTGATCTGGAGCCAGCTGCTACATGGGGTAGTGGTCCACGGCATTAGTTTAGGAGGTATAAGGGGGCCTTCTGGGTGAATTGGCTTTGTATGGCCAAATATATAGACTCAACTGTTTAGAGTTAGGCCCATCTCAGCAGAAAAACCTTAAAAGTTGCCAGTGACTTAACATATATTTATCCATATAAAACCTATTAAGCTGGTGTAACGAATATTTCAGCGTGGTGTGGAACGTCACCATTGTATGAATAGATCTCCAAGTCAACAGTAAGACAAATATGCTGGAAATATTTATCAAATGTATGAATATTATTAATGTATATGTCGCTATATGGGTGGTTTCTGTCTTGTCTTGTACATAGATGTCTATCAATGTATTCCTCATGCATGTTTATGAAGTTATTCATTTGACCCAATAAAGTGACTGGGAGTGTTACCTGATTATGACTTCAGGCACTTCCAGGTGCCAGGAATTACTATTATATACTATTATAAAGAAGGGTGTGGAATCATTTTTCAAAGAATGAGCTTGCTACAAATAAGATATAATAGACACCAAGATCTCATGTCATGT
Source organism: Platyplectrum ornatum (assembly GCA_016617825.1). Lineage (NCBI taxonomy): Eukaryota > Metazoa > Chordata > Amphibia > Anura > Limnodynastidae > Platyplectrum > Platyplectrum ornatum. The sequence goes on from JABWIB010004948.1 coordinate 26,200, forward strand.
CACAATGTTCCCGGGTTTTGTAGCAATATACCGGGAGCTAAGGACTGGATCCAGGCTTAATACACAGGGCCTATTTCTCATTGATAGGATCGCAAAACTGGTTAACAATGTGACGTGTTCTTTCCTGTTTTGCCTCTAGGGGGCGGTCATGAACATGTATGCATGCCTGATAGTTGGACATTATCTGGTGGTGGGCTCATGTTTGATTACCAGCATCATTATGAACCTGTTTGGGTTAATTCCTGGAACCGGTTAGTGTCTAGTCAATGCCTCATCCCAGCATCTGGTGTCACTACATCGAACCATGCACATTCCCATAACTTTGTATTTATTACAACAAAAGTGGTCATCGCGAGTCTTGGTTCCACTGACAGATCTGGGTCTTCTAGATTCGGAGTGGCTTCCCCTCGTCTGCAGTGAGAATCCATATATAAGCTCGACTCCAAGCTCTAAGAATAGCGGCAGCAATACCGGATGCCTCCATTCCTGTACCACATATTCAAATCTATAGCGGTCTGGGACAACTCGTATTATAACATACGCTATAGAATACAATTATTAAGTTCTGTTTATTATTAGGAAGTTATTGAAGTGTGTCACTCGTTGGAATCTAGCCTCCGGTTGCCATTGTGAAGTTCTGCAGAATTATTTTAGTTATTTATTATGTTCATTTCCTTGTGGTGTGAGCTGGGAATTCCCCATATTACAAGGAACGTTGAGCTTTCTGGCATAAATAGAGCAGTTTATGAGAATTCATATGTCTTTTCATGTGACCCATGTCCAGGCTTAATCCCAATGAACCATGAACCCATTGTTCTCCACATTTATTAATGGTCTTTATGCTTAAGAATGTAGAAGTAGTAGTAGAACGTTGCAGCACTATTGTAAATGTACGGAGGATACTTGGTTACTCTACCTATGGCTCATCTTCCATTGAACTCTCTCTATTGGTTAATGGGAGGCCTCTATTCTACTCAAGTGAGGGGAAGGACACGCTTTTGCATGCACATAGTTACATTACAATGTCCTCAGTTTGAGAGAGAACTTGTAGCGTAGAAGAGAGCCGGACTGAAATGGGGAGAGCATTCCAGTTCAGTGGTGCAGTACAGGAGAAGTCCTGGATAGGGCCATGAAATATGGGGATCAGTTGGGAAGGTAGACGTTGGTGGTTATCTGAATAAACTGGGATATCACCTACATTCTGGATTTAGATCTCTTGGCACTAATAACTTACTCAGGTAAAACCATGATGAATTGCAAAGGGGGTATAATGAATGTCAGTGTGTGCATGCAGGGAGAATACTTTATTGTTGCATGTTGCACACAGATACTGACCAGCGTTACTGTTACACTTTTATTACACTTGTGCTGGAAACATCATCTCTCACCTGTAATACTGATTACTACTAATGACATTTACCCCCCTGCAATTCAACATGGTTTTACCCACTCGTGAGTAAGTCAGTAGTGCCTAAAGATCTAAATCTGGTTTACTGGACCAGAACAAGTAGTGGAAAACAGCTGCATTTAGCAAATCTGATGGAAACATCCATATTGGAAATCTTGATCTGGTCCATTACGAGAACAGTATTTTATATCAAAATGTAATTATTCTAAAGCTGGGATCCACTAGAAAGATATTGGTGCCATAAATGGTGCCCAGCTGCACCCCCCCCCCCCGGCTGGAGGAAGTTATGCTATGAGTGACAGGCACCCCGTCCATTCAGCTGAATGAGGCGTCACCAAAGCATGAAGGACTTTCTCTCCAGCAGGAGTGGGAGCAGGGAAGCCGCCCGGCATTTCTCCAGTGCTCAGCCATGGCTGCAGAGAGGTAAGTACAAGTTTTTATATATACTTTATTTTAGTTTTTTTCTACTTTACTATATCTTTGCTATATCTTGAATACCGAATGAGCGACGATACCGTTCAGGGAGTTCAACCAGTGTCCTATCACCAATTTGTTTTATCGGTTGCTGGCCACACACTAGACGACTTTTATCCCAAATCAATGCAAATCGTTCAAGTGCATGAAAGAATTCTACTTTTAATATTTTAAGTTCTTTAATTGAAAAACCTGTTTTGCCTTCAGAAATATGATCAATGGCGAGAGACTGAATAAGCAAAAATTAATTCCAATAGAAACCAAATTCCTCTTACGCAACTTTTAGTTTCTTAACCAAATTAACCAGATTAGAATATCTATATAAAGGCGCCTAATTCCTCTGTATACAATGAAATGAAGTCGGTAATACAGTAATCCCTAAAGCTCTATACTGGTGATGGAATAAACTCAGTTCATGTAGAAGTGTTGATGTAGGCAGGTAATGGCCGCGAATAAACCTGTAACGTTACCTATGAGAACACAAAGAGTACAGTTTAGATCGCCTGGCTGGCATTCATCCCAGACCGCTCAGGTAATTCCAAGAAAGATCAAAGTGTTAAAGCAAAAGTATTCTGTAGCTACAATCAGTTTAGTAAATCAGTCAAAACAACCAAGTGTATTCATAAATTAGTTAATGCGACAAATCGGTGGTGATGCGGTTATCGGGAATACTGGTACTACAACATATTTTTTTTGAGGCATACCAATCGGCCATTATGGAACCAGGTCAAGTATCACTATGGGTATCATGCAGATCCATATCTGACTCTGTTGATGACCGGGTGCCAGTTGCTGATGAGATACTGATAGGCATTAGTGCACCTGTACAATAAATTGCTCTCAGCCCAACAGAACATGCATCAGAGCCCTGGATCCAGACTTATGTACTAATGAACGTACAAGCAAGTGGGTAAAACTCATCTGTAGATACATCCCAGCTCATTCTCTAAGATCTTCACAGCATCTACAGCTGTCTTCTACACTATACAAAGGCTCTGATTCCCGATTACAGAACTTCTCCCAGGCTGCACCTGCCCTCTAGAATAATCTCTTCCCCACTGACATTTCTCGAATTCAATTCTAAAGTCCTCTTTCTGTGTAGCACTTCAGCCTACCTTACCAACACCAAGATCGGCGTACTACCTGCCAGCCACAGGTGTGTATAGAAGGAGCAGAAGTGCATGAAAACTTATGAACTTCCATCGATAAACTTTCTCAAATAAAGATTCATTGCTAAGAAATGCAGTAAGTGGAAGGACTGGATATTTGACTCTAATTAATCAGGGCAGACACAAAAAAGTAATTATATATATAGATGGATAGATATACAGTATCTGCCAGGGTGCCGGTAATTTAGATTGATGGGTTGTTTGGTTGTTCTTTAACTCTTTTCTGCTCTAGCATGATCTTAATGAGAGTTACACACACACACACACACACACACACACACACACACACACACACATATATATATTTCTTTTGTTTGTTTCTATAGGTCTACCTGCTAGGTGGCCCCAGGAAGTATACACAGATTATGTGACTCGAGGCAATAACTTATTTTATACCTGCGTGAAATAGTCATAAATAGTCATAAACACAGGACGGATTACTTTTATATGTCATTAAACGTTTCTGGTAATTGCATCCAAACCTAATAATAGTAATTAGTTATCTGGTTGTAAAATGATAAGCCTCACTGGTTTGTGTTATAACCAGCGCCATTCAGTGCTATAATAACAAACCCGATCTGAATTCAGAATAGATGTTCTGTAAGGCACCCATGTGCTCCCGTCAAGTGTTTATGTCTTTGTCTTAGTCATTTGTGGTGTTTATTTTGCATGTACAGTCATGCCTTATAACAGTCCTTCTTAAAAGCATAATAATGGAGGGTGCCCAACACACGTAAAGAACTATGAAGCCTTCTAATTTACCTTTAGTCGTTATGGAGTTAATCATCTATTTGAATTTATAAAGAGATATCACTCTAGAGATACGAGCCATTTACATAGCTCCCGCTGTGTCCTTGCATTGTCCTTGAGAAACAGTACAAATACTTATTTCCTGTATAAAATAACAACAGGGGGACTGTCCGTTAGCATTCCCTGGGTTATTCATGCGTCACTTCTGCCAGGGGGTGATCAGAAGTTTCGGGACACGGACAATGATTTTGTCATCGGGTAATACATACACAACCTTTATCATGTTATGTTGCCATTGTTTATCTTAATTAATTATGATTAGGATTTGGATGATAGTGGTAGATTACTGACTGTGAACGTGTTTATAGTCAGGATATTCATAGACACTATAATAAAACACGTAATTATGGGTGTGAGAGACAATCACTCTACATAATGATGCTGATGGATTGGTATGAATATTGAAATGTAATATCTACCAATAAATAGAGTTACTCCTCCCAGCTGTCCAATCCAGGATTAATTGTCACCATCATCAGGTTGTTATGCAATAAAATGTCATTGAGAAATACAATGAATAATGGACTGATCCAGACTGTAGGGGGGGGTCAAACATGTGCACTGTCCAACTCTCTGGACTGATTTCAGGTTAAGGCCATGCAGAAAGCTGAAGTGATCTCCCCCTGTACACATGGGAATCACACTAAGAAATTAGGTCCCTAATACTTTTTTACCCCTATAGAACTTCATTGTGTTGTTATAATAGCCAGTTATGTGCATTGTGGGGGGGGGGGGGTGATCTCAGGAATGTGTCTGAACCTCTTGTCTAAGCATCTGGTAGACACGGTGTAAGACGTAACTACAAGATTATCCAGACTTTGAGGAGCCAGACCTGTGATGGAGTCTGTTTTTATCAAATGTATCTTTCACCTTCTAAGGAGCGACCCAATAGTATGTGATTCACCTCCTTGGGAAGAAATGGGAAATTCACACAGGACTTAAGGAAGTGAACCACACGAGAGGGGGTAGTNGTAATTTGGACCCGGTTTGTGGAGGGACGCTACAGACCGGGACTGATGTGTGGCAGAAAGAACCTGGTATATTCACAAGTCACTTACCCAATACTGACCACTAAACCTTATCTGACCCTCAGTTTAGTTTAAAAATTCTGCAACCACAATACCTATTGCTTGCACAGAATAATTACACAGGAGATTTACCAATCCTTTACCTTTGTGACGACTTGGTAGATGCCTCCAGAGCAATTTCACAAGAGGAAGACGATGAAATTCCATTTGAGGACACCTACAAATCCCAAAACATTTTTTTTATTTCCAAAGTAACAACTAGTAATGAAATGTAATTAAGACAAAATCATAGACTGCTAATTAAATGTAATTAAAATTGCCATTGAAGATTTCATATTGTCTGCCGCTAGGGAAGCAATAATGTTGTCCATTGTTACTGTATTATGTGTTATGGGAAAATCTAAGTAAAGGACAAACTTTATGTTAGAAAAAGAGCTTTAAGAAAAAGATTAGTTATAATACTATGTCTATTGGGTTTATAGGTACAAGGTGTATGGTAAGTAGTGTTTGAGGCCTAATGGAAATAGTAACTTTGGTCTTAACTCTAATGGCTCATCTAGCGGCTCTTTGGTCATCAACATTACCCCTGGACACCATGGAAAACCAGTCATTAGTTATTGAATATCCCAGAAATGTAGAAGGAGGTTCAAGTGACATTTAAAAAGATTGTGAGTGGAACCAATGGATTAGAGGTTTTCATGGAGATAGTGTTTGAGGTTTTGGAAAGGCCCCATGTAAGGAGGGGTAAAGCTTACTAAAGCCGCTTCCCTGGAACCAAACCACAGAACTATCTGGATGCCTGCAGGGTAAATGTGCATGAGCATGGTGCCTGCTGTGTGGGGGCAGATGTCTGCACTTCCCATGCCTATCACAGCCACATCCTCCATGGTTAACTCCACCATCTGGAGTCCAGAATAGCTTGATATGGTAATGGGATAAGGGGTCTGAGTGGCAGTAGTGGCCAACCCAAGCAATTACAATAGTAGCTTAATCAAGTACAGGAGATTAATAGTCTTGTATCATGGTGTATCCTGCATCTTCAGCAGGCAATTCAGTTGGAGTTAGGTGTGAACAGCTCCCTGCTCATAAAGAATAAAATAATTCAATGAAATAATTGCCTCGGGTTATACATGAGGCTTATCAGGTGCTTTGGAGTGATTTTCTTCTTGGCACTATAAATCTCTAGATTAATAGACTATGTTGTGAAACGCTTTACAATAATATTGATTTGTACCACAATAATGAAGGTATTGAGGTCACAGTCTGAACTGAGAAGTGAAACGTTTGTAGATTACATTGAACAAGTGAATAGAGGTGTTGACATTGGATGACTTATCATAACCTTGTAATCTTTCCGTCGTGTTTCTTTGAGATTTGATAAATCAAATCCACACATTGAACTTTCTATTTCCAAATATAAGAAATGCAACGACCAAATATACAGGACTTATTTCAATTTGAATTCATATAAATTTTTGATACGACCAACTATGAGACGTCACCACTAACATTACACTAGAAAAACAGAAGAACACAAACTGTCTCTGATCATCCTGGACCCTATACGAGATGAAAGTCATCTCCATGTGATATCACTATTGACACTATAGTAGATAAAGACTAATAAACCCTCCATCAATGAACATTACAATGATTACACATACACAATGAGAGAGTTAGATCGAGTAGAACATTTATTACTTGCATAAATAAGACATACAGTATGATTCTGAATTCATCATATGCGTTCACCTACATTTATTTAATGAATTAACTACGTTTTTTTACATTTCGTTCTACAAAGGTTTTCTAGCCCATACTTCTTTTTTCCTTATTTTGCCTTTTCTCTTGATTGATTGATTAATTAATTAATTAATGACTAGTGACGAGGCGACAAAATCTTGTGGAAAATTGAAGTGCTCTTTTGTTTTGAGTTTTCTGGGTGATTCGGGTTTCGATGTACTGAGAAGGACACCCCTCCAGTATTTTGACTATGGCGTCCTTGTCCGATGATGGAGATGCCTCCTGCATGTGATGGTGAAGGAATTAAATCTATAGTAGATAGAAGGGTGATTAATCACTTTACACATTTTAAATGTTTTACTATATGGGCCAATTTCATGAGCCAAGCTTAAGTTCACAAGTAGCCATTCCCATTCCACTCACACATACAAGTTTTAAGAAAAATCCTCACCTATTTTCTTCCGAGAATTCTGGAAGGGTTCTTCATTTTCTTCATTTTCTTCATCTAGAAAAGCTAAAATATAACAAACATGTAACATAGGGTTTGGGGAAAAAAAGTGTCTAAAACTTGTATGTTTTATAGTGGATAAAACAGTATTCAAGTAACACAAAAAACATTAAAAAAGAGCAAAATCATTTATTTATTATGTCTTAACCTCGTCTAAAAAATTATTGATTCTTTTATTATTAGATATCACATCTTAACTTTAAAAATGATTGATTTTTTTTATTATTAGACTATACTTACTTGCTTTAATTCCTAATCGTTCCTGATTGTCCTCAATTGGAATTTTTGCTAAAAATTAAGGAAAAAAACATCTATATCATATTTATCTATCTAAATATCTATCTATCTCATATATAAATATATATAGATATCTATCATATCTCAGGAACCATGTATTTGCACCTTGATTAACTTAATTAGATCAACTATGATTAAAGGGCTTGGAGAAGAAGGCGGCCTAGACACCATTTTTATTCTCCAACCATGGAAGAAATGCCAATAGTGATGTGCTTTGTCTAACTTGCCATCCACAGACAGCTGTCAAAGCAACTGTACTTCCCATATGCGAATGATCACCCAACAAGACCTCTACTGTCCCAAAGCTATGAGAACTGACTATCTCAACTTCCGTCCTTTGATTCCCATGCTCTCTCTTTCTTGTGTTCTTTCTGTTCCTTTTTGTTTTGTGTTTTGTTTGTGTCATAATGTACCTTTGATCCATTGCGTGTTGTGTTTGTTCCCTGGGAATGAGCCACCTATGATTTTTGTTTCAAAGTGAGCTTGTTGTGGCTTAGGTACATAATCTATAATAGAAACAATGATCATTTCCATAATTTATATATTTAAAATAAATATTTATAGAAAAATAAAGAATATAGAATAAAAAATAAAACATATACAATAAAATATATATATAGAATCACAATCCACAGGTTAATGTTTTCCTAGATCAGCATGCTTTGTTGCGTTATAAATATCTTATACAGTTTATGCTTCTAAATTATAACTTAATAATATAATTGGTCTAGTTTCTAAAAAAGTTTTAAGCAAAGTTCAGTATTTTTATTTGTAAGTTATTTTAAAGGAAATTACCTTTTATGCAGGGAGCCACGGATCCATAGGCAGTGTTCAAGGAGTAGCCAATGGTTAAGAGTCCAAAGGGTACTGAGGAATGCTCAACCAGGTTTGAACTGAAGCCCCCGCCATAACTGTATTCAGCCCAGGAGTATTCAGTTTCAGGAAATTCCTTCCATATAATATCTTTTTGAACTTTCCCATTAAAAGTGATTCCTGAAGCACTTGTGGTTTTCGCTAAAATAATAGCCAAATTATTATCAAATTTATCCTGACCAATGAGGTTATACCTGAGGCCGAAATGATTAATATGGGGTATCTTGGTGAGGAAGGAGCCAAAAGGTTGGTTGTTAAATTTTCCTCCATTGCCATAAAGTAAGACTTGAATTCTTTCTGTACTATGGACGGACAATGGGGAAGATACGTTAACATGAAATTGGATGAGCTGTCCGCCTTTAATGGCCATCTTTTTCTCATCTTTACCGTTACGATACTGAATACACGAGTCTTTGGATGACATCATATAAACAATATCATACTTAGACTGAAAAGACATGCCTGGGACAAAGAATGAGTTTCCCCATTCAGAAACAGGTTGGAGTTGTTCGTAAACATGTCCACAACCTTCGCTGTTTTGAGCACATGTGTGACCAGTTAAGACCGCAACAGGATACTGAGATACCACTCTGGAGCCCGAGAGATCATCCTTACTCTGAATTTGCACAGCCTGGAATGAATCAAGGCTCAAAGACATTGTTTCACCCTTTTGGTAGCTTTTGCCTTTTAAAGTCACAGCTCCTTTCAAGTAGATACTGACAGTTGTTAGATTTGTATGTGAAATCACGGAGAACTGATAATATTCATTTACAGGTCCTTTACTAGGGGTAATGATATAATATTCAAGTCCCCACTGATAAGAGGGATAAATCAAAGCCAGATCCCCACTCTTCTTTTTATAATTACGCGTCATGACAGTAACTTCTGCATCAGATTTGATTACCAGTGAGTTTGGGGAAATTCCTGATCCGTTCACCTCTTTAAGGTCTGTTATAGGAACTGTGACTGTCTCTCCTTTACCAACTTTCACATCCTTCTTAAAATCAGATTTGGTTATAGTAACAGAAACTTTGGTCGATGGCAATGTCCCAGTAATCAGAACATCGCGCTGTGGGGTCTCTTTGGAGTTTTGGTTCTGTAGAAATACTGTGATGAATTCTTTTCCAAGGGAAGTGGATCTTTTCCAGCCTGTAGAAAATCATAATTTCTTTACACTTGTACATACTACTTATACTGTCTACACACCAGTCCATCAAGTTCAATTTATTATGTATTTCCTATGATACAAACCTTATCATTGAAGTTGATGAAGCAACCATCAATCTGGAATAGTTCCCTCCTGGCCGTAGATGGCCATAATAATTCCCCCTGAATCCACTACTATCCTTCATTTTACTTGCAATTAATTGCCATCACAAATTTTCCTGGCAGTTCCACATCTTGACTGCTCTTACTGTAATGAACCCCTTCTTTTGCTGGTTGTGATACTTCTTTTCCTATAACCTTAGTTGGTGTCTGCATGTTTTATGTTACCCAGGGCAACACTTTTATTTACAGATACTCACTGAATTCTGCCTGGAGCTGTCCTCCTATTCCACCAATTCCTTGCAATGTTAGTTCACTGTGAATCAGCCTTCCTTTTCCCCCTGGATATTCGTGTGCTAAAACATAAAAGAAATAATTTTGCACATTGAAAAATGTATTATTTTTCATGAAAAAATTTAAAATTTACATACATTTTGACTATAATAATTCAAAATGATTGAATACGTCAATAACAAATAATTGTTTGACAAAATGGTAAGTCTGCATACAACTAATCTAATCATAAAACTTACCTATCCTCAGTGGATTTTTCACATTGATATGTGAAAAATAAAATAAGAAAGACAATGTACAAAAAAAACTAGATTCATAATGACTTAATTGTATGATCAATATGCACTGATATTATTTTATGATAACTAATTTTGATCACCAATTGGGGACACAGGAACAGATACTCACTTAAGACTTTTTGAATCGACCCTCCTTTTCCACCTGACTGTTCATCTGTTAAAAGCAATAAGGGAATGAAATTCATCATTTAAAAAATATATATTTTTTTTCTTTCTTACATATGTCCAGTTCATTATATTCTTATAATTTTGTTATATTTTCACTCATTCATGCAAGCGTATCAAAGTGCTTTTCCATTTGCCCTAAACTTTCAATACTTCCAACAGCTTAAAAAAGGGAGAATGCAGATTTATCACCACGTAAGGTGTGAACTTATAGCAGATGTCCATATGAGCAATGGAAGTGGTTTACGCAGCACTTATAAAAATGTGTGAATACAATAGGGATCCTCTATCCAAGATAATTTATTGGACCAAAATTATCATCTTCACAAAGAAATATTTCAGAAACTCAGTTTATTTACATATACTCACTCAGTTCTTCATGGAGCTGTCCTCCTATTCCACCGATTCCTGACAATTCCTGGCCGATTCCTGGCAGTTCATCTGTTTAAAGCAATAAAGGAATGAAATTGATCATTAAAAAAAATCATTATTTTCGTTCTTAAATATTGTCAGTTCATTATATTGTTATAAATATATGTACAAACAAATACACATGTACTCACTTAATTCCTTCTCTATTGTTCCTCCTATTCGACCTGTTCCTTCCAATCCCCCTGAAATAATTTATGACCATATTTATTGGTTAAGTACTTCATTTGCATTTCTTTTTCCAAAAAATTAACTCTTTATATAATCAACAAACTTACCTACTCCCAGTGGATTTTCCCCCTCCAGGTCTGAAATGTAAAAAGGAATAACAATTAATAAAGGTCTTTAATAAAAAAAAATCT
>JABWIB010004950.1:13853-37740 GCA_016617825.1 Platyplectrum ornatum
ACCATGTTGAATTGCAGGGGGGGGGTATAATGAATGCCAGTGTGTGCATACTGACCAGTGTTACTGTTACACTGTTATTACACTTGGGCTGGAAACATCAGCTGTCACCTGTTATGCTGATTGCAACTAATTAAATTTACCTCCCCTGCAACATGNTTTTGCCCATGAGAGAAGTCATGAGAGTGAAAAGCTGAATCTGGCCCAATGAGAAGAAAAAGCCACTATAACCACTATATCTATCATTGTCTTCACATTTTCTTCTATATTTTAATGAAAACTTCGCAAACCCTTTATGGTACACTTTTGATTTTATGAGAAATTAAATTAACTTAATTAAGTAAAACTTTAACACTCCATGGGAGTTCAGAGTGCGTCCATTGACAGGAGCCACCTTTTGCTTCTCAATGGATTTATACAAGTGAATATGTCTGCTTATCCTAATTATGGTTTCCTGGCGCCATCTTGTGGTCAATTTAGTTATCAGCGAACGACATATAGATTCATGTAATACATAAAGTAGCTGATCCAGAGTTTCAGATGGACAAGGAATACACACGCAGAACACGCATGTCCAGGGGTTGCGCTTACTCCATATTTTAAGTGTAGATTTGGGCAGATCCATGTTGCAACATGAGGGGAGCAAATGAATTAGAATTTTACTACATGCAGAGAAAACGCTTTTGCACATTCATTTGTAAATTAGAGTTAAGCTCTAATTATTAGTGTTATTGCAGTTTATACAGCAGGTCTACACTTGCACCTGTTTCGCTCTTACTCCCAAACTCTGGCCCCACCCCCCAGTGGGGTTTCAGAAACATGTATCTCTTCATAGGACACAGGGAAAAAGAACCAAGATAAAGTATTCGGAATCATATGCGCAGAGGGTGCAACATTTAGAGGCTGATCCAGAGTTTGGGAGCAAGTGGGCCAAATCAAACATTTAACTGCAGGGGTGGCAATTTTAATTTGTGAAAACAGAATTAGAGTTCAGAGGTATTGTTTCCTAGCTCAACTCTAATTTAAACATTAAACATAAAGCTCTGCAGTTTGTGCAAGTGTTTTCTTTGCATGCAACATAATTAAAATGAATTTGCACCCCTTTACATTGCAACATGGTTTTGCTCAGCTCAATACTTGCATCGAAAATACGTTTAAGTGCAACTCTGGTTTAGCCCCTTACAGTTTAAATAGATAGAAGCAGATAGGTTTAATGAAGTGCACTCACGTATCCATAAAAAAAAAATTGTAAATCTTTATTGTTTGCTGCATGTTTATGATTGTGTCTGTATATTAAATCCAGGAGGAACAATAGTAGTGTTATAAAATATAAGACAATATATTTAATAAAAGTAAAAATCTATGTCTTAATCTTAAATGTCATTAATCTTATAAATTATCATTATTACAAGAAAGAAAAAGATGAAACTAGATACTGGTATGATATTACATTTTTACAATATTACATGGATAAAAAAATTATCCCGAGAGGTCTGAGGATTCTTAAACCTCATTGTTTAATCAAGAATCAGAGTTTGTAGAAAGATGAAATTCAGTTCTCAGTTCTCTCACATTGATGAATTTAATGATGAAACATAGAAGGGAGAAAATTCATAGGATTAATATGGAAATAGAGGAATTACAAAACTCATTAGCTGGGCATAATGCCTCTCCGTGACATTAATGATTATGAGACAGGGACCGTACATTCAATAAGAAATCAGATCAGGGGAACGCTCATATGAGCACAAAGTGGAGTCCGACCTTAAAAATCAAAATAATAATAGAAACCCTAATAGAAATAAAACTCCAAATAGGAATACAAGAAAGTATACTAATATAGACCGGCCTAAAATAATATGATGCAGAACATGAGACAAACCAACAGTAATAATCAGACTATTGTAACATTGGAGAATCAGAAGGTGGATAAAATTACAGGGATAAATCATGTAGACGGGACTCCATCTGCAATGGAAATACCTGAGGAGTATGGGGAAGGCAGAATCTATAAATATAAATAAGTAGTATCCCCAAGATGGTCTGGACAAATATGAACTCAGCCCCTCTGGGTACTGTCCCCAATAAAACTCGACGTAACCCTGTCCTGGAATTAAGGGACCTGAATTAACAATTCACCCAAACGAGGTCAAGAATTCGAAAGAGTTACTTAATTCCTCCGGGGGGTTTTTAACTTATCCAGCAAGCCGTTAACTGAAGGGTAATTAATCCTATTGTCCAAAGGATTAAAATTTGCTCCAGCATCTGGACCCAATTATTTTGAACTTTATGTTGAACATATTAATTTTTGTGCCCTGTGTCCTGTGCCGCCAAAGATAGGCACTTAAAACCTATCCTGATGAAATGGACCAGGAAGGTATACAAACTCTTATTGAGCTGCTGGAAGAATGATCTCCCCCCTTGGTGGAAGGCCTAGGTCCATCATTGGAATTAGGGAGCCAGGCTGATCAAGCCCAGAACACCCCCCATCATCTGCTAAATTTAAACTCAAGTCAAATTTCTATCCAATGCAATGTAGAACAGGTTTGATACATGTCTTCTATAAAAGAACTTTAGAAGATACATAAGGATCTGGCCACCCCTCCGGGACGTCCCATCATTTCTGGCATTAATTCTCTCACTTCCAATCTTTCGTTTTACGTTGATCATTTTTTACAGCCTTATGCTGCTTCCCAGAGAGCGCATTTGAAAGACTCCACCCATTTTCTAAAATGCCTCACATCCATTCAATGGAAATTATCATATCTATCGATGACCTGCGATGTGCAGATCCTTGGAACGGAGATGGGGACCAGCTTTGCCCCAGTGGACGGACCGGAGGGTTCTGCCAGATCCTTTATTACAGGTTTAAATAATAACAGCCACAACCTTACTTTTATTTTTCATTCTTAGCCGTTCACGATTATTGATTTACCACCCAAACTTACATAAAACCTGTACAAACAATTTTATCAGTTTTTCAAGTAACCATTACAATAGATGGATGACCACCATCCCTACGGGATTATGACCCTAAGTCGATTATGACACAACTGTACCTCTTGGGAGGTATTTTGTACCCAAGCATGAAATCTTTTAGGAAAAAAGATTATCCAGAATGGATACATTGGAAAGCTTTCAAACAGACAATGATATTAAAACAAAGGTCCCTCTTAGGATTTAATCTTGAGTGCAAAGAGATTATGAAATTAGAGCAGGCTAATAATAATATTGAAGTTGTCCATTCTAATATGAAGAAAACATTTGCATCTAGTTATAACCTTTCGGCACATAAAATTTGTAAAGTTATGAGGAAGATTATAACCATAGACCCTATTCTTAGGAAGTTATCCCCTAAACCAAAGGTTATTTTTAGGAGGGCAAAAATATTTAGCGTCATCCTATTTTAAACGAGATACAGCAAAAGCGTCTGCCATCACCCTAGCACTAAAAATGTAGCCCCTGGTGCCTCCATCATCCCGAAACCCATTAAAGGTTTAAATTAATTAAACACAGGATATTTAATTTCTCTTCTCATACTACGGGTTCCATCTATCCAATTAAAAGCTTCATCAATTGCTCCTCTGAGTATTTTATTTATCTCATGCTCTTGTGGCCTCCAATATGTTGGGAGGACCAGGGCCCCCATCAGAAATAGTGGGGGCCAGTTATGACTTTACGACGTCCGGTCGGGCCTGGAAGCAGCTCACATAGACACCAGTAGGTCTGATCCGGAGTTGCAGTTACATCTTTTTAGGTGCAAGCATAGCCGCCGAAACAATCACCCGGGCCCGGGACACCTGGTCCACCACGTTATGCCAGGACGTCATGATGTCCTGACGTCAGCGCGGGAGGCCATCGGCCCTATATAAACTCACTTAATAATGGCGTCTCAGTGAGTTCAGGCACACTCCCGGGAAGGGTCCTGCACCAGTACAGTGTGCCTGTCCCCCCCCCCCCGATGGAGGCCCCGGGGGAGGACCACAAGAGCATTACTATGTCGATTCTTGGATCACCGCTGGGACATTATTAATAATAACCCAAACAGTAGGCCCGTTTGTCCCCCCCAAGATGTCCATTGGGTAGACATTGGCTCCCTATCCCTATTAAAAAAAGGTAAAATTAAGTATATTTATATAGCCAATACCAATACCAATAAATGCCAATACCTTTTTGAAAACAATTATTGTTTTTATAGAAGGGGATCTGAACACCCCAATATATGCTGCTCTGTGCCAAATATACCTATATATAATATTCAAATAAGTGCTGTGTACACACCGGCAAGGTGTAAGACCTTCCCTATCCCTATTAGGCATAGAACAAATTATTCCAACAGAGAGGGGTAGCGACAGATATAGGAGGTTATCCATCTGCGAGTCATACTTTATCCACGCTATATCCAAATGGTTTTAATTATATATGTTCATTATGTATGACACTTAGGAGCCGATTCAATCCAAGTTTAAGACGTGATAAAGCCAGCCGTGCGCTTTTCCTCTATAAGCCGTGTACTAAAGCTCCATTGAATCGGCCCCTTAAAGTGATCTTTTATACACTTAATTGTTACAATAAACAAATAGTTATAAGACCATCTTTTGTATCAGTATTGAGAAGCAATTGGCTTTATAGTCGATGTGCATAGATATCCACTACACGTCTGAGTCAGCTATATGACCAAATAGCTCCCACCTTGCTCCTCATAAACTGATTTCATGTGACTGTCTCTCTTATATGTTTAGCACTTTTTTTTGTTAAATGTGGCCCGTTCTCTTCTATTTCTTTTGTAAATATTGAACAGAAATAATTGATAAGATGATCAGCGATAGCCCGGTCACCCTCCACTTTTCCCCCACTCAGTGTTGATTCTCCCTATACCCTCTTTTTTCAGTACCCTAGTTTTACTATACCTAAGTTTTTTTTTTTTCATTTATATACCTAAAAAAGCTTTTGTCCCCTTTCTGTACAGAGCGGGAAGATTTTCCTCAGCTTGTGTCTCTGCTGTCCTGATAACCCTCTTAGTCTCATTCTGTTTTGCAACATACTCTTCTCTGCCATCCTTAGTCTGAGTTTGCTTATATATAAAAAAGGTCATTTTTTGTTCTCACTATACTTTTCTAAATCTAGCATCTTTGTGTTTGTGTTGCATGAGTCTATCTCTGTCTTTATATTAAACCATACTGCTTGATGATCAGTAGACCCTATATTCTCACCAACACTATATCTAAAATATAGTCTATTCGAGTGGCTTCTCTCACTAACTGCTGGAGAGATGCTCCTTGTAATATATTTAAAATCGCCCCACTTCATTGGAGCTCACAGATAAATCATCCCAGTTACCATCAGCTAGATTAAAATCTCCCATGATTATTACCCTTTCAATGCCATCTTATTGATGTGTTGCATTATTAAGCTGTCTAATTTCTCGTCCTGTCCTGGTGGTCTATATATATCACTCCAGTACGCAGAATAACTCTCTGTGTTTCCATGGTCGCCCAAAGTTCCTCAGTTTTATCCCCAGCACTGTTTACCAAAGTTTAATTTATGAATTTTTTAACATACATTAAAACCCCTCCTCTAATAATTCCGACCCTATCTTTCCTAAATATTTAATATCATGGTATGACCCATTCAATATTTTCATTGCACCATGACTCTGTTATGCCTACAATGTCAAGGTTATCTCTTGTCATTATTGCCATTAGTTATGGGAGTTGAATTCCTAAACTACTAGCATTTGCACACTTAGCTATGAGAGGTTGTGTTAGTAATATATTTGTATTACATTTATTTCTAGTAGCACCAAATACATCAGGCACAGGGTTCTGTTGTCCTAGCAAATACCCTAAACATAAACAGTAAGTGCACATGAGCATTTATTATTTATGTTTAAGTTGGTTTATGGGTAAACCATAACATCACTTAATCAGATCTTGAAATCTACTTTCCAGGTTAATTTCAGATGAAATCGCTAAATACACTACAATTCAACACGTGCTCCCAAACCATCCACACAATCAGGCAGCAGGAATGATTGTTCTTGTAAATCCACAGACATTATTTATTCTTTGTTGATATACTAGCAGTTTGCCTGTAGCATCGACTGTGACTGGGTCTTAAATGTTATTGGGGCTGTTATCAATCAACTTAGCAACCCTGAAAACTATGAATTGGACGTTAATATTGGTCATTTTGGACATTTTATTTTTCACCTCTTCTCACCCTCAATGTTGATGGCGGCAGAACTCCGACTTAAACAGCATCAGGAGTGGCACTATTTAGATCAGCGACCCTGACCCTGGATTTGATGGTCAATGTATGTAATATTTTTTTTTTTTCGCCACCCCTTTCCTACTCCCAGGGCCAGTGCCAGGTCTCCTGGTGCCATAGGCAGATCTAGCACTGCACCCTCTGCCGGCGAATGATGTGATGACGTCACACTGATTCAAAACCACTGAGGAGGGCAGCAGGGTGGTCCTTTCTGCACTCCTCTGGTTTTTAATTATTGTTTTTTTTAACAATTTTTTTTTACTTTTCATTTTTATTTAATTTTTTTTGTCATACTGACCTGCCGGCAGGCTGGCCGCCCTAGATGACCGCCCTAGATGACCGCCTGACGGGGCTGATGGGGGCTGAACATTGGGAGTGTATCTGTTCATCTCAGTTACCCCAAAAACTATGTATTTGACACTAATATTGTTCATTTTCAATTATTTTTAGATGTCATCCGCTTCCCGCAGTATATTTTTTTTCCAGATTGGACGATATATGTGTACCAAATTTGATGTAAATTGCTCCATGCATTCAAAGATTATTCTGGAACTTCCAGTTATATATATTTAAATGATACTGTATATGAATTATGTAAGTATTGGTTAAAGTAGTAATGGATGGTTAGTTCTACACCTAAAAATTAAATTTTTTTTTAAAAAAATCTATATCATGGGAGAGGGGGGGTCGACATTTTTGTATTTGTCTTGGGATCAACTCTTGTTGCAACACACTGGTCTATCATTAATGTTCTCGACAAATTGAAAAATCAGAACTATACAAAATTAATAAAGTAGATTCATTTATTTCTTTAGAGACATACAGTACCCAACACAAAGATAATGAAAAAAAAGTACAAAGAATATTTTTTTTTTATAAAAAAGAATCTAAAGTTTAGCTCTATATATTTATATGTTTTTATTTTTTTTTATCATTTATAATTTATTTTTAAGCATAACTTTTCTGTTCTGGATCAATGATATTCATGGCACCCATCCACCCCTTGATGCTGGCATTATTTTGGTGAAAATGAGCTGAGACAACTTCCCCCTTATTTCCCGAGTTTTATACCCGTAGATAAGCGGATTCAAAATTGGTGGAACCACAAGATACTGTATTGAAATGAGGGTTCTAAGCTCGTATGGAAGATTGGGAGGTGTAAATCGATGAATGAGAATCTCAAATAGCACATTACTAACAAAGTTGGAGATAGTCACCAAATGAGGCGAGCAAGTCTTAAAGGCTTTGGATCGTACGTCCTTTGAGGACTGGACACAGACTTTGAGGATCGCAACGTATGAGAAAAATATTAGCACTGGCAATAAAACAATAACAGCCGCAGTAATGAAGAGTCCGAATATGTTGTTCACTGTCGTATCGATGCAGGACAGTCTTACCACCGACCAGTTGTCACAATAAATTTTCAAAATGGCAGAGTCACACAGCGGTAGCCGAATGGTCAAGGTAAAGTGAATTGTGAATAAGATGATTGAGTACAGCCATGCAGCAATGGTTAGTTTGGCCACCATTATTAAAGACATTATATTGCCATATCTCAAGGGGTTACAGATACACACATATCGATCATANGCCATAACAGTCAGAAGAGTTAACTCGCAGCCCATGTAAGTGTGGATGCAGAAGACTTGTGTTACACAACCGATGTAGGTGATAGTTTGTTTCTCGCTAAGGAGGTTGACAAACAAACTGGGAAAGAAGGCGAAACTTCCATAGAGACTGTTCAAGCACAACAGGGAAATAAAGATGTACATGGGCTCGTGGAGACTCCGATGTAAGACCACGGCTGAGATGACGGCAGNGTTGCACAATATGATTANTATGAACCCAACCAAAGTCACAGTACTGTACAGATATTTTATGTCAGACATTTCCCCAAACTTGAGCGTAAGAAGTGAAGGATGGGTGTACGTAGAATTTAACATGTTCATTTTTTATCTTTATTGTCCTAAAAAACAAGGAAATTATTTCCGTTATTATAACTTTTATAAACTGTGTTGTTTTTTTTCTGAAAGCCAAAATGTACAAATGGGATTTTAGCTCCCAACCTAATGACCCGATAGCGAAGAAATTAATTTGGCTAATGCCATACATTGGTTGCCATGGGCAAAATCCCCACTTTTCAAATCCCTAGCAAAATCCTCGCTTAGGGAATTTAAGCCCTAGACTTTTATTATTAACGTAATGTACATGCTGGATTACAATGTAAACAGATTTAATTTTTTTTATTGTATTTTTGTTATGGGGGGGGGCAAGTTGAGCATTTGCACCTGGGCCCATGAATCTTTAGCTACGCCCTTGTGAATTACATTACAAATCTTACCCATCTTACGCCAAATGTTGCTTGTGAAATGCCAGTCACTGAGACTGGAGACAGACACTTGATGGCCAAGCTGGCACCACAGGCAGACCAAGCACCAGCCCTGAATCCATATGATGATGGCTGAATAGCAATGCCTGAAGGAGTGCTGGGGATATACCACTTTGGCTAGGCATTGTATTATACTATCAATGGATGGCAATACATTTCCTATTGTCCTTCTCCAAATGATGATGAGAATGGTTTTCCCAAATGACCACTGAATAGTTAGTGAAGGTGACATTATACTCAATTGTCCCATTTTAAACACTACACATCCATTAGTAAACACTACACATCATTACTTTTAATAAAACACAACACATTTTGCAGAGATGCTACAGCAAATCTGCAATGACTATGTCTGTCATGGAACATCTCGTCCAAGCAAGTTTGAATCCGCGAGATGAACACGATTGAAAAAAGTAAGAAATCATTGACTCGATAGTTGGTAAATTCTAAAATAACAAATTGGACACTGGACTTCTGCGAATAAAGCAGCAAGAATGCAGCTGAAATATATATATATATATATATATATATATATATATATATATATATATATATTATATGTTAAATGTGTAGGCCTGTGTTTTAACTATGTTTAGTGTCTTTCTATGATCATCATATGATCATCTTCATCAGTCGCTTCCTTTAGGTCTGAGTTGGTGAAGGACTTACAGAGCAAAGTACTATGCAATGCATAGAGAGGCTTCTATATGTTTCTATTCTCCCTACCTAGTTCTGTTGTGTTTTGTGCAGTGCTTACGATATCTTCACTTAAACCTATATATGTACATTACAGAAAAAGACGGTGGGGCTCATCCAGAGATGCACTTAAACCTATTTATTTAGGTGCAAGTGTAGAACTGGCCAGATCCATGTTGCAATGTGAGAATGCAAATGAGTTTTAATCTTATTTCATGCAGAGAAGACACTTTGCCTTCACACAAAGAACTCAAAAACTGTACAGATTTATGTTTCATTTGTAAATTAGAGTTGGGCTAGGAAATGTCACAGTTAAAGTTTATTCAACTATTTCTGTTATTACAGTTTATACTCGTCTCCCCCCATTGTTTAATGATTGGTTTTGCCCAGATCTACACTTGCACTTATGTTGCCCTTAATCCCTAACACTGGATCAGGCCCTATGGGTTTAGCCATTACTGTGCTAAAACTGTGGATCAGGTCTGGTATCACCATGCAGGAAAAATACATGAAACAAACTAACAAGTGATTAAAAAAGGGTTTAATAAGGTCTAAATATTACAATGTAGTCCCAAAATAACAATATGCAGAGGAGAACATCATTGCCTCACAGTCTCTTTAATCTCATAATATATATGAGCTTTTATTTAATGCGAGCAGGGAAAATGTTTCGATTTTGCTTATAACACACAAATACTGAACAGACTTAATTGTAACCTTTATTTTAGAATTGGGATAGGTAACCACTTGATAATTCGAATCTGGTTTGCTCATATTACTTATTATATTATAATATTGCTCACCCCTTTCTCCAATCTGCACTTTCTGGGTTTCTGCTGTTATTGTCAAATCACAGATTTTGGTGAATTTATATTTAAATTAAATATATATAAATTGACATTCTATGCCTTTCATCAAGAAGGAGAATTTTTTTTTCAATAAGTTTTTTTCTTTGTTTTCAAAGTATTTTAGAATCCTGAGATATGCTGAACATTGCTTCATTATGGAAGAAACGATGTCCCATAAATATTATCATTTACACAATATTAAAATAAAAAGCAATATCCTCACTTACCCGTGCAGTGGATTGTCAGCAGTTCAGTACATGTGTAAAGACTTGTATATCTGGTGTGATGACTGCTGGTTATATATAGGAGGATAGTCCTCCATCTGCTGCTGAACCTGTAACAGCCAATCACAAGTCGTCATTTAATTGATTTTTAATGACGCTGTTGATATCTTGCTTTTTTCCATGAATCTATTGGGGATCTGATTTAAGATATAAATATGTATTTGTAGAGTGACACAAGAGCAGCCGGTAACTGGGCCTTTTACATTTAATAACTCCCTCTGGGTAAAGAGATCAGAAAAGTTCTGTCTTCCAAGAATAAAGAAAAGAAATGATTTCTATCAGGACGGATCCTTTTAAACCATTTATTTATCTTGGTAATTACCATCTACACATCTATAAATATACTTTAAATAAAATTTTTATTACACCCAAAAATACACAAAGAACTGGCGCTAACAATCTCTGTCTACAAGATCTAGTTTCAGGATCTAGAGCTCCTAAAAATAATCAGGACATAAACATGCGCACCCATCACCTCCTGATGAAGAACCAGGACCATCTTCTTGTGGAACTACTTTTGACCTATGTCCCTTTCACCGGATTTTTTGGTTTATATGGCCCAGAATTATCTAAACATCTAATGCCTCTAACTCAGTGGTTCCCAAACTGTGTGCCGTGGCTCCCTGTGGTGCCGCGACACTCTCATTGGGGTGCCGTGGAACGTTTTTTCTGATATGGTGCAACATTTCTATTGTCACTTAGAAACACAATTTTACGTCTTGTATAGGAGTAACACAAGATTTGACAATCTGAAGTATTTCTGTTTTTATCTAAATAGTTGTTACATGATTTTGACTCAAAAACATAAAAAATTTGAAATGATTGTGTCTTAGGGGCGCCTTGAAAAATTATGGAGACCCTAATGGTGCCTCAACTGAGAACGTTTTGGAACCTCTGCTCTAACTAATAAAAACTTGAACATACAGTATGCAAGCAACCTCTGACACAACAAAAGAAATTGAAAGGGTCTACCGGCTTGGCCCTGAAAGGTCGGGTTGACTTGTTATTGCCAATTTCTTAACTCCCAGGAATTACATATATATCTTTTTAATATTTTTTTTATTGGCGCAATAAAAATATTGTATACATAAAAGTAGAGTAGGAATGCATTGTATCTTAAAGGCAAATATTAAGATATTGTAAGATATAATCATTATTAATATATAAATATATGGTATTAATATATAAATATATGTTATTAAGTAATAATTTAGAAAAGACATATCATCAGCTATCTCGTTTAAGTAGATATCTTGGAGGCCAATATCTGTAGGAGGGTTTTCCAAAAGAAATCTGGATTCCTACTAAGTAGATTTAAAACAATTATGTATTTCATGTTTGTGAAAGGATGGAAGTGTATCATTGTTATCTTCAATGTATTTACCTTTACATTATGATGTCTCTGGGGGGTCCCGCAGGTGTGAATTCCTCACTGGTTTCGCTGAGATCAGGGTAGAATGACCACGTCTCAGTCCAAAGCTCCCACCCCATCCCCTACTTCAAATTGATTTCATGGAATGTCAGAGGCTTTAATTCCCCCGTTATAAGTTTGTCAAGTTCTTTCCCATCTTAAAAAATGTAAACCTGAAATGATGTTTCTTCAAAAGACCCACTGGTTGGGGGGGGTGCTCCTTCCCTTCATTCCTCTTGGCTGAGGACTTATTTTACCACAATAAAAAAGAGGTGTAGCTGTCAATTGGGTGAGTGCATCAGAGACTCAGATGGCAGATACATTCTTCTTTATGTAACATTATTTCATACTTAATATACCAAGGTTAATGTTTATGGTTCACTAATTTCATATACTACGTATAGGCAAAGTGCGGCTTGTACATTACGTCACAATGGAACGGGATGACGTCATATCACTTTAAAACCTGTCGAGACAAGGGGGAGAAATTCCTCTTATTATTGCCACTCAGCTTTTTTTTTACTACTTTTTTGCCTATGGGCAGTGTACTCTGGCTACACCGGCCACAGGGTTTACAAAGACTTACCTCTCCAGCAAGGTCACCCGATTTGCTGGGTTACCCAGGGCCTGCGCTAGGTCTGCGGGTGCCCTAGGCAGACCTAGCATCGCGCCCCCTTTGAAGCGACGTGACATCAGGAGAGAGTGGCCGCTTCAAAACCACCGCGGAGGGCGGCGGAGTGGTCCCGTCCGCCCTCCCCGGGTTGAATTAACACTTTATTTGCCTCGCTGCCGCTCTAGGCAACAGCCTGACTTCGCCTAATGGGCGCGCCGGCCCTGGGCTTAACACAGGTTACCTATACCTCCCCTTAATATATAAGAGGGAGGAAAAGGGAGGTCTATAGAAAGATCGCAGGGATAGAGGTAATAACGCCCTCTAAAGAGGGTGCTATTATTACTCTCGGTGCGACATGTTAATCACCACTCCAAGGGTTTGCAAATATCAAGATTTTAGATTTCAGACGACAAAGCCCGTTCTCATATGAAAACCGACTTTATGACATGAAACCAAAGTTTACGTGACTTCCCCACTCACTTTCTCAATTAAACTCTCATTTTCCACACTTTACTCTCTCCTCAGACACTATCCATCTACAGTTCTGGCTCCTCAAAATCACCTTACCTATAAGAATATTAAGTATGTTTAACTATGTTTGACGGTGGTTAAAGTGGTAATTGATTTTTAGTTTTTGAGTTAAAAATAAAAAAAAACTTAAATAGCGATGTTGAGAAGAATCAATATAAATTTATATTTAACTTTATTTGTTTTTTACATACAAAACCAGTTCAAGCATAAACTTCCTCTTCAGAATCAATAATGTTCATCCACCTCTTGCTGGCATTATTTTGTTGGAAATGAGCTGAGACAACTTCACCCTTATTTCCCGAGTTTTATACCCGTAGATAAGCGGATTCAAAATTGGCGGAACCACAAGATACTGTATTGAAATGAGGGTTCTAAGCTCGTATGGAAGACTGGGAGGTGTAAATCGATTAATTAGAATCTCAATTAGCACATTACTAACAAAGTTGGAGATAGTCACCAAATGAGGGGAGCACGTCTTAAAGGCTTTGGCTCTTACGTCCTTTGAGGACTGGACACAGACTTTGAGGATTGCAAAGTAAGATAAAAATATCAGCACTGGCAATATAACACTCAGAGCCACAGTGATGAAGAGTCCGAATATGTTGTTCACTGTCGTATCGATGCAGGACAGTCTTACCACCGACCAGTTGTCACAATAAATCTTTATAATGGCAGAGTCACACAGTGGTAGCCGAATGGTCAAGGTAAAGTGAATAGTGAATAAGATGATTGCGTACAGCCATGCAGCAATGGTTAGTTTGGCCACCATTATTAAAGACATTATATTGCCATATCTCAAGGGGTTACAGATACACACATATCGATCATAAGCCATAACAGTCAGAAGAGTTAACTCGCAGCCCATGTAAGTGTGGATGCAGAAGACTTGTGTTACACAACCGATGTAGGTGATAGTTTGTTTCTCGCTAAGGAGGTTGACAAACAAACTGGGAAAGAAGGCGAAACTTCCATAGAGACTGTTCAAGCACAACAGGGAAATAAAGATGTACATGGGCTCGTGGAGACTCCGATGTAAGACCACGGCTGAGATGACGGCAGTGTTGCACAATATGATTACTATGAACCCAACCAAAGTCACAGTACTGTACAGATATTTTATGTCAGACATTTCCCCAAACTTGAGCGTAAGAAGTGAAGGATGGGTGTACGTAGAATTTAACATGTTCATTTTTTATCTTTATTGTCCTAAAAAACAAGCAAATTATTTACTTTATTATAACTTTTATAAACCGTGTTTCTTTTTTCTGAAAGCTCCCAACCTAATGATCTCATAGCGAAGAAATTGAGTTAATGCCATACATTGGTATATAATTGATATATAATTCTATTTAATAATGTTTTAAATGTTTTTATAATTATACAACCAAACATAAAGCCACTTTAACATTAATCCCTTAATGACGCGGCCTATTTGGTCCCTAATGACCAAGCCCTATTTTCCAAATATGACATATATCACTTTATGTGGTAATAACTTTTTAATGCTTTTACTTATCAAACTGATTCTGAGATTGCTTTTTTGTGACACATTGTACTTTAAGTAAGTGGTAAATTTTGGTTGATACAGTCTGTATTTTTTTGTGAAAAATGCGCAAATTTCATGAAAAATTTGATTTCGCCATTTTTAAAATTTTACAATTCCTGTTGTAACACATAGACATACCACGCCACGCCTTTCTGTTGCCATCATTTTTAAACCACCTTTAACGTTTTTAGGACGGTAAGCGGCTCATAATCTTAGTAGCAATTTTTCACAATTTTGAAAGTTGAAAAAATTTAGGGGACAGGTCATGTTGGATGTGACTTTGAGGGGCCTGCATGATAGACACCCCCATAAATGACCCCATTTAGAAAACTGCACCCCTCAAAGTATCCAAAACAGCATTCTGGAAGTTTGTTAACCCTTTAGGTGTTTAACAAGAATTAAAGCAAACTGAGGGTAAAATTAAAACATTTCCCATTTTTTTAGCAAATTTTCCATGTTAATTAATTTTATTCTGGACAGATAATATCCAGGACAGATGTTATAAATGAGACAAAACTTAAAATGTAATCCCCTGATTCTGCAGATTTTAGAAATATCCCATATAAGGTTGTAAAACGCTATTTGGGTTTACTGTAGAGGTCAGAATTGAAGAAGTGGCATTTGGCTTTTTAGTGCAGATTAAGCTGGAATGGTTTTAGTGTGCCATGTTGTATTTGCAGCGCCAATGGTTGTATCAGTAGAGTAAAATCCCCTAACAAGTGATACAATATTATAAACTACACCCCTCAAGGAACTCATATACGGATATAGTGAGAAGTTTGACCCCACTGATGTTTTGTAGCGTGAACATTTTTCCTTAATTAAGGAATTTAATTTTTTAACATTTACAATTTTTTTTTATAAGTTTTTATTCATCAAAAGTTGGCATAGTACTCATAGCAGCTACTATGCAGGCTTTCGTGAATGAAACTAATGTGAAAATCGATTTTTAATGCTGGAAATATTCACATTAGTTTCATTCACAAAAGCTGAACATAGTAACCACCGTTATTACTATGCCAACTTTTGTAAGTAGAGTAAAAAAAATATAAATAAATGTTTTTTTAAAAAACAAAAAACCCACATGGACACGATTTAAACTTTTTTATTTATTATTTTATTATTAATTTTTATTATTTTTTAAATTTTTTACACAGATCCTGCAGTTATTCATTCACAAACAGGCTACTAATAGCCTGTTTGTGGAAAATAAGCTATTTGCAAATGGTCTAAGAAGAAATGTAGAAATGGCTTTTCGGACTTGAAAATACATGTTAAAGAGAAAATAGCTCTTGAGCATTTGGTCCAAAACAGAACTGGGGGTGACCCTCCCATTACAGTCAACTTCCACCACTATGAGCAGCAGCTGAGGAACCTCATTCCAGTTGAGTTGACTCAAGGTGAGTGTGTTTTTTTTGTTTGTTTGTTTGTTTGATTGTTTGCTTTTATAAAAAAATATGTGAAATATTAGGTGCTAGGTCTGCCTAAGGCACCCGGAGAGTGTGTAGGCCTTTGTTTTAACTATGTATAAAGTCTTTCTATGATTATCATCATCATTCGCTAACATCAGGTCTGAGTTGATGAAGGATTTACAGAGCAAAGTACTATGCAATGCATATAGAGGCAAACACTGACGTATCCACTTCTTCCTTCCTATTTCTGTTGTGTTTTGTGCAGTGCTTACAATACCTTCACTTACACCTAAATATGTACGTAACAGCCCAAGACTGTGGGGCTGATCCAGAGATGCACTTACACCTATTTATTTAGGTGCAAGTGTAGAACTGGCCAGATCCATGTTGCAATGTGAGGATGTAAATGAGTTTTAATCTTATTTCATGCAGAGAAAACATTTTGCCTTTACACAAAGAACTCAAAAACTGTACAGATTTATGTTTCATTTGTAAATTAGAGTTGGGCTAGGAAACGTCACAGTTAAAGTTTATATAACTATTTCTGTTATTACAGTAAAAATGCATGAAACAAACTAACAAGTGATTACACACTGGGTTTAATAAGGTCTAAATATTACAATGTAGTCCCAAAATAACAAAAAGCAGAGGAGAACATCTGAACCTAACAGTCTCTGTAATCTCATAATCTCTAATATTAGTATAATGTAGATGTTAAACTCAATCACATTTTTTTTTTTTTTTTACCATGAAATACATTTTGGAATTCTTGTTTTAGTAGACACTGCACGTGTTACTGCTCTCTACTTACTGTAAGAAAGGCAGAGATATAGCGGCTTACATTAATAGACCCTACCCTAACTCCTTTATCTGTATCAGTCTGACCACACAAATGACTCCTTACCCCTCCCCAATCCCTATATTTAAATTGCCCGCTCTCCCACCTAGCAAATGTTGTTACTAAGATCTACGCTTGCTCCTGTTCAGCTCTGACTCTCACACTCTACATCAGCCCCAGAGTTTTATTTGAGTTGTCTTTCTTAAAAGGCAAAACTGGGTTGTACCTTTTCCTTACACCAGATCCAGATTTCAAAGTAAAAGTGTTAAGTTACACCTGGGCAAAACCATGATGAATTGCAGGAGGGGGTAAAATGAATGTCAGTGTTTGCATGCAGGGAGAATACTTTGTGTTTGGTTATTGCACACAGATACTGACCAGCGTTACTGTTACACTGTTATCACCTCTAATACCCCCCCCCCCTACAAATTCATCACAGAATCACCCAGGTGTAACTCTCACCCCCGATATTCTTTATGGTGTTGTACAGTTTTAACTGGATCTGGTCCACTGGATCTGGTCCACAGACAGGACTTACGAACCCAGAACTGTAACTTAAAGTTTCTGTAGTATATCTGAAAGTGAGTCGGATATATGTCCTTAGCCAAACCCTTACAATATGATTTAAATGCCTCGCTGAGCCTACCTTGCATAGATGGTCTGCACAAAGTGGGTCATCAACCTGACGACAGAGTTTAGGATGACGTGGTGTGTTACATTCACCATTCACAAGCATAAGTGCCCTGCCATTATTACACTACAGTCTTGTACAGAATTATATCTTTTATTTGTGTAACATTTCATGTACATCTTATGCCTTTCATCAAGAGAAGGAGAATTTATTCAACAATAAGATTTTTTCTTTGCTTTTCAAAGTATTTTAGAACCCTGACATATATGCTGAACACTGCTTTACACAATATTACAATAAAAAGCAATATCCTCACTTACCCGTGCTGTGGATTGTCAGCAGTTCAGTACATATGTAAAGACTTGTATATTTGGTGTGATGACTGCTGGTTATATATAGGAGGATAGTCCTCCATCTGCTGCTGAACCTGTAACAGTCAATCACAAGTAGTCATTTAATTGATTTTTAATGACGCTGTTGATATCTTGCTTTTTTCCATGAATCTATTGGGGATCTGATTTTAGATATAAATATGTATTTGTAGAGTTACATAAGAGCAGCCGGTAACTGGGCCTATTACGTTTAATAACTCCCTCTGGGTAAAGAGATCAGAAAAGTTCTGTCTTCCAAGAATGAAGAAAAGAAATTATTTTATGTATAATAATAATAATGGACCAGACCACAGAAATTGTGTAGTTTACTCATAGTCTGGATTAAGAAATTGGCTGCAAGATACAATGCGCTACATATAATGTGCGCTATTTGCATTCAGGGCATGGGGGCATGTGTTAACACAAGGTGCATATGGGGGTGGGCATCAGCCCATAAGTACTATCCAGGCCTCCTCTTTTAAGCAAGAATGGTGCAGACAAGTTAAGATAGTGTCCCATGTGCAGATACCATATGGTGCGAGCGGTCTCCTGTATGTATAGACAAAGTGGTGGGAGTGGTCTGGTTCTGGTCCAGTAATAATAATAATAATTGCATGCAAATTCTCCAAACTTCTGTTCCGATCAAATCTTCTCAATGCTTACTCCCCCTCCCGGCACTGCTCTCAATCAGACAGGAAAATAGTCACATACATTTCTCATTGCTTTGTGAAGAATTGGAGAATGGAGACCATCCGCAGTCAACCCCATACTGTACATTTTAAAAGTTTCCACACAGTCCGTCAGACACAAATCTGTATATGGAAACAGGGCACGTCCAGCGTGTGCATATCTGGATCTTGCATGTAATCTGTACGGAAGTCCTGGAAATGCACATGTATGGGCATTATTTCATCAGGATCAAGCTGGTTAATTTTTTGCTATGTTGTTAATGGCTATTTTCTTATTTTCTTTATGAATAAAATGAATCCAAGTCCAAATTTCTGAATTTCGCAGAACTTTTTTGTGGACTTTTTTTGGATTTGTGTAATATTCATGTACTGTATATACAAGCATATAAGCCTCGGCTTATACTCGAGTCATTGTCCTGTACGATGTCAATGAGTTATCCCAGTTTTTTCAGGCAGAATTTGGCACCTCGGCTTATATTCGGGTCGGCTTATACTCGAGTATATACGGTACTTACCTCAGAACTGTGTGGAACCATGTTCTAATCAATCAAGATGTAAGCACTGATCTAGAGTAGCATTTCTGTGTTGAATTTGTGTCTTTTGTTAGTGTTTTAAGCATATTTTTTCACTGCGCATACGTACGCAATGAAAGTTCACCCACTATATAGGAGCAGATCACCGACTCAGTTTTTTGTGTTTAGGCTAGCGCTCACAAATGCTCATTGCAACTATTCAACAACTTTTTTCCTGTGCCTGGCTAGGGACCATATGTACCACCGATAATAAATATTTTAGAGAAGAGGAGACAATAAATGATCTGTCTTCCTACTCCCCCGAAGTTAGGAAAATCCCCTGGTCACGATCCCAGGACCTCTCATAAGAGTCAAGGGATGAGCCGGTAGGAGAGGAGGGAGAAAACATCATGTAGAGGTCAGAGATGAGGTCTTTGAGATTAGTCCATTTTCTGCACAGGGTCTCATAGTCAGTAAGACGGCGAGAGGACATCACCCCACTGACCGCCGAGTAAAAGTGCTGCAACTGAAGGTATTGATAAAACAAATGTTGAGGAATGCCCCACACCGCCTGGAGTTCTGAAAACTGTGGGAAACTAGAGGAGGAATTAATATCATTAAGAGTAAAGATACCCTTGAGGGCCCAGTATGAGATCCCAAGAGTATCGCAACCTGTGGGAAAGGCAGAGTTGTCATAGATGGGAACGATGGGACTAGGAGAGGACAATAACATGAGATTAGTATGGAGAGCGCTCCAGAGCTTAAGATAGTGAGAGATCACTGGGTGGGCGGTAATTGCTGTGGGACGAGTCAACCTGTCTTGTCCCAACAAAGTAGCACAGGAAAAGACTAGTCCAACACTAGAAGCTTCAAGGGTAGACGAAATTCTAGCAGAAACAATGGATCCCGATAGGACGCACTGCGACAGTTGGGCAGCGTGGTAGTACCTCCTAAGGTCAGGTAGACCGAGGCCACCGCCCCTGGTAGAGCAGTGCAAGCTAACCTGGGGTCGACATTCCCACCAATCAAATCGATTGATATGAAATTGTAGGGACTTAAAGTCACATGGGGGGACTCGAATTGGAAGAACCTGGAGCAGGTACATTAAACGGAGTAAAATATTGATTTTCACAGAGTTGACACGTCCAACCCAGGAAATAAACATGGCTGCCATCTATCTAAGTTGGAGCATATCTGGGAAATAAGAGGTGGGTAATTAGCCGCATATTGTGTATATGATTTAAAAGAGAGATACCGATATATGTAATTTTGGAGAGATTCCAATGGAAAGGAAACAAGGAGGACAATGGAAATAGGACACAGGTAAAAATCAAGGACTTCAGTTTTATGTTTAATCTTAAAGCCTGAAGAAGGCCATATGTATCACGTCCTGTAATAAGGCTGGGACTGAGGAAAGCGGATCGTGATGGAAAGCAGGACATTGTCTGCATATAAAGCATTTTTTGGGAGCAAGCACCAGCGGAAATGTCCTGTATGGAGGGCACTCTATAACCAGTGCAAATATTAAGGGAGAAAGTAACCCTGTCTAGTGCCATTGCGAATATGCAAGGGAGAAGACTCCCATTCACCAGTACTGCAGCAGAAGGGGGCCAAGACACCTTGAAGAAACTGGCCAGTGAATCCCATCCTAATAAGAACCATGTGCAGAAAAGGCCAGGACATCCGATCAAATAGATATGGGGCGATAGTTTGCACAAAGGGAATGGTCACGACCAGGCTTGGGGATTACTACTAAGGTGGCTAAACTTGTGGCCATGTCAAAGGAGTTGCCATCCAGGATACTGTTAAAGAGGCTAGTCATAGGAGGGACAAGAATACCAGAAAACCTTTTATCGGATTGAGGTGTAAATCGCTCTGGGCTAGGTGCGAATGAAGCTTTAAGCGATTGATAGCCAGTAAGATCTCGTGATGGTACGGTTCAAGGACCGTAATTGGGCAGTCATCAGTGAAGGCAGGGGAAGTGTGCCCAGGTAGACAGTTATGTGAGTTGAAGAATAGGAGCAAGAATCTGTTAAGTTATAGGGGGCATGGTAAAAGTTACGGAAGGTGTCGGCCATATCAGTAGAATCGTATATGGGGAGAGGACTTAATCACGTTAATCATATGAAGAGATTGGCGATAATGAAGCTTGGATGCCAAAAAACAGTCCTCCTTGTCTGCTTTATCAAAACATTTCTGTTGTAATCCGGACAGGGAAAAGGCTGCTTTACGTGATAGCAGGGCATTCAAATGTCCCATCGGTTGTTGCAGGATCACTTCCAAATGACATTGTTGTAGTAATAGAGTGAGAGAAGCTAGTTGGCATTCTAAGGAATCAATAGTAGTGAGAGCCCTTCCGCAGCACTGCTAAAATACTAATCACCTGACCCTGAAGAGTAGCTTTATGACCCCCATACCATACCAAAGGGATCTTCCCAGTATCATTCAGTTGAAAGTAAGTATGGCATCAGCTACAGCCTGTTTGGCATCTGGGTTCAACATTAAAGCATCAGGGAAATGCCATCTATGGCCACAGGGACAGCAACAATTAAGATAACAGGTGAAGGAGACGAAGGAGACATAAAGGGGTAATAAAAGCTTGCTGAACATGAGGGGTAATGACAGCTGTCAAGAAAAATAACATGCTTAGAGGCAACAGAATGATGGTAAAACTGAGATTTATAAGGTTAAATGAAGCCAAGTCAAGGAGCGAGAGAACAGAGAAAAGGAGGGGGGAGAAAAAGCGAAAGGAGGAGGGAAATAGAGACATGCCACAGAGGAGAAAAAAAGAAATACAGAGAACCGAACTAAGGAAATGTAAGAAAACCACAGAGATATAGAACCAGAGGAAGCAGGTAAGGGTAAGTGGGGGGTGGCACATATCCATGGGCATGGAGAAGTGTCACCAGGCGAGAGCTCTAGGGGGTTCCGTAATACGTACCAATAGAAAAATATAGTCTTGTGTACAAGGGGAAGAGAGGAGGGGGCAGGGGAGAGGAATGAGAGAGGAGGGGAAGAAGGGAGGGAGGATGAGAAGGAGATTGGGAAAATTGAGGGTGAGCCATAGGGCCTATAAACCAGCCCACAAAAAAAATGAGAGTACCTAACAAGAAAGGGGAAGAACCTCTAAGTACAGAATATGGATGGTGGAGCGGAGCCCTGAGGGGGCCACGAGACCCAGGCATTGCCACTAAACAGTGAAACAAATGCAAAAAACAACAATTGCCATTAGACAAAAAACTGAAAGACCCAGCAGGAGAAAGAAAACACCAACTGGAAGACGGGTCAGAAATGGAGGACATCAGGCACGGGTCATCAACATGGAACCAGAAGCATGCAGAAAAGCCCAGGAATCATGTCAGTTGTAGCGAAGGTCGACAGAGGAGTAGGAGAGGACGAAGAGGTATTTCAGGAATTGTTGACCTAGGGCTATAGTCTTAATGGTGTGCACGGAAACGTTTGCTGTAACCTGAAAGGGGAAGGCCCATTTATATTTAAGGTTTCGTTTGCAAAAAATATTGGTGATGGGAATTAAAATTTTTAGTTTCTGGAGAGTAATAGTGGCTAGGTGCTGAAACAGTTGGAGAGAAGCCTCTAGGTAATGGTGGTCAGGCTTCTGGTCAGGGAGAGAATTCTGTCCTTCATTCGAAAATAGTGGAAACGGATGATGACATCCCTAGGCCGGGTGTCCAAAGAAGAGCGGGAGTGTAGAGCGCGATGTGCCCGGTCAAGCTGCAGGTCATACTCTGTGGCCTCCATGTAAATTTGTTGAAAGAAGCCATAAGGTATTCTGGAAGGGAGGTGGCAGGAACCAACTCAGAGATGCCCTGAACTCGGGCGTTGTTCCTGCAGGATCTATTCTCAAGCTCCTCCTGTTTCTCCTTGAGATCATCAATTGCAAAATGAAGTAGAGAGAGATCACAATCAGTAGAAGCTTGTGAGAGGCAAAGATCATCAGTCTTGAGCTCTAAAGCATCTGCATGGGTGCCTAACAAGGCAATTTTAGATCGGTAATGGGTTACTTGATTAACAGATGCAGGCTGGGGGATAATTCACAGGAGGACCGAGATAAGGAGGGAGAGATCTCAGGAACATAGTCTTGATTCTTGAAGATAGAGGCCTCAGGGCCTGGTGGAGGGCGCTTGCAGCAGGTTTAGTAGCCATCTTAATATGGAAGGCTACTGCTGGAGCCACATGGGTTGCAAGACAAGAAGCGAGGCACCACTCTGGCAAGTAAATGGTGGGTTGGTAGATATATAATGGGGAGTGGAAGGTAGTCTTAGGTTAGTGTTAATTTATTTATTTATTTTTTGTGTTGGTTGTGGTCTCCATTGTTTTTTGGTTTTGTATGATTTCATTTTTTGTCCCTTAACTAATATATAATTCAATAAGGGTTTTTTTATAATATATATTTTTGTGCTTTTTAATCATTTTTTTATTTATTTATTATTTTTTTAATGAATTTTGTCAAAATTGGGGGGATTATTTGGACAATAATGTGGAACACCTAGATAAGGCCTCCTTATTTTGTATGGGGTAAGTTAATCATTATGTGGCATGGAAGAAATGGGAAGCAAGGATGTTGGGGCAATAATTGTGTTGTACTGCGTCCAATGCAGGACCTTTATCGATAGCCCTAGTGATGAGAGCCATGATATTTATATTCAAGCTGAAAACATAGAAACATAGAAACATAGAAACATAGAAAGTGACGGCAGATAAGAGCCACATGGCCCATCCAGTCTGCCCAGTTGAGTATTTTAAAACTATACCAACCCAAATTTATTCTATATTTTGTTTGACAATACCCTTATATTTATCCCAAGCATGCTTAAACTGTTCTGTAGTA